>BQKN01061419.1:26838-44222 GCA_022839385.1 Asparagus kiusianus | reverse complement strand
TCAATGACACGAGCCAAACTCGACCCACCAGCTGTAAACTCGAGACTCCAACGACGGCCAGGCGATAAACGCAACGCCGAAACAACTTCGGTTATTCGACAAAGCACCGGATAAACCGAAGATCGAAGGAGCCGAGAGTTGAAGCGAACCACAGGTCCCTTAGGCCGACTGAAGGCTGGACCAATCATATCCAAAGTATTCCGGGCTCTTCTATAAAAGAAACGAGTCCGAAACACTTTGGAGGGGGTATCTGTAGGCATCAAAAATTGCCGATAGGTCCCCGCACACAGCTCAGTGTTAACGAGCGACGATTGAACGTCACCACCCAGTTCACAAGAGCTCAAATGACGCCGGTGAGCGACTGAAGCAAACCGACGGACTACGTGAGCCGACAGAATCTCAGAACAACGGGGATACGGACTGACCGATAACCCCGTGATCACTGCAATCGGACCAACGCCCGCTGGGCCTCGATCACCCCACAGATAATCCAACCATCGGGGCCTACAGAGCTCGCCGTCACGATTCCAACGCATCCGAAATCACTCAAATCCGAGTTCGGACGAAAAGTCAACGGCGAGTCAACAGCGGGACAACGGCACGGCCCCGGGCTGAACCGGGGACACCCAAACCTGTCTTGGCTGGCTCGAGACACCCCCTAGGGGGTGTCTCCAAGGTGGTTTCCCCCCCCTTCTCTCATTTGCCTATAAATAGAGGCCCCTAGCCTCCATTCTCTTGGCTCCGAATTCAAGGCTGAATTATCTTAGCCAAGGATTCCTCTTGTGTGAAGCGGCGAAGCCCTGCCGGAGCGAGGAGTCAGAGTTTTCAAGAGAGCAGCGAAGCCCTGCCGGATCGAGGAGTCTGCACCGTCATTCACCCCTTTTCCTTAGTGTTGCTCCTTTGCGGTGACACTAAGAAGAGCTATTATCTCGTTTTAGCCGAGATATACGCTTATAACCTCTAGATCTTGCGCGGATCGACGAGGTTCTGTTTCTATATCCTACGCGGATAGACGAAACTCTGCCGGATTTTATCGGCAAGGATCTTGAAGAGTCGGCGGTCCACGGATATCAACATCCCCGTCACAGGCCAACAACCCACGCAAGCGAGACCGCACCAAACCGGGCTCTCGTGTTTATTTTCGAGAGAGTTGTAATCATTTGTTTTCATTTTGTTTGTAACAGATTTCAATCAATGAAAACAGCAACTTTCGACGGAAACAACCACTAGTTGAGAATCCCCAAAAGCTTCAAGGTATTCAGCCCCCAGCTCTTTGGCAAAATTTAGTCCAATTATTAACGCGTTGTATTCGGCCACATTATTAGAACATGGTCCGGTCAACGAATATGCTCTAGGCAAGACATGCTTTTCCGGGGAAACTAAAACGACCCCCACTCCTGAGGAGATTTTAGAACATCCGGGCGCGCTTGCCACATTGGTTGCACGAGAAGCCCCGTCGAAGTACAACTGCCACACTTGTTGATGTGAGGTGGTGTTAACTTCGTGAGTTTCATCTGGCAGATCGTCGTACAATTCGACTATATCCTTCGTAGGATTTTCCGCCAGAAGATCGCAAATAGCTCGCCCTTTAACCGATTTTTGTTGCTTAAAGTACAAGTCATATTGCGATAAAAGTAGAGCCCATCTAGCTAAACGCCAATTCATGGATGTAGGCTGGGTCATGAATACGCGTACCGGGTTTATGTTGGAAATGACATAAATCGTCTGTCCCACTAAGTAGTGTCTCATTTTCTGGACAGCAAATACCAATGCAAGACATTCTTTCTCGATCATTGGATAACGAGATTCAGCTCCTACCAGTGTGCGACTTAGGTAATATACTGCTTGCTCGTGACCGTTATCACCGTCTTGTGCAAGTAATGCGCTTAACGAATGGCTCGTCGCTTTGACATAAATCAAAAACGGCTTGCCTGATTTCGGTGCAATGAGAATAGGTGGGTTCGCTAGATATGCTTTAATATCCTCGAACGCCTTTTGGCATGCTTCATCCCAAATAAATGACACGCCTTTCTTCGCAAGTTTAGAAAACGGTTGACATTTTCCGGACAGATTCGATATAAACCGACGGATATATGCCAATCGACCCTGCAATCCTCTGAGTTCTTTAAGATTTCTCGGGGGTTGCAACTCATGTATCGCCTTCACTTTATCAGGATCGATATGAATACCTTTTGTGGTGACGACGAATCCAAGAAATTTACCGCTCGACATTCCAAGGAAGGATTTAGTCGGGTTCATTTTTAGCTGATGACTTCTCATAAGATCGAACATCGTCTTCAAATCTTTAATGTGGTCGTTCTTATCACGGCTCTTCACGACCAGATCATCAACGTAGCATTCGACGGTCTTCCGCAAATGTTCTTGAAAGATCTTTGTCATGGCTCGTTGGTACGTAGCACCAGCATTCTTCAATCCGAACGGCATAACAGTATAACAGAATACACCAAGGGGTGTTCTGAAAGCTGTATGTTTTTCATCATCCGGATGCATCTTAATCTGATTATATCCCGAGAATCCATCCATAAATGATATTCTTTCAAACCCGCACGTATTGTCAATGATGACGTCTGTAATGGGCAAAGGAAAATTGTCCTTAGGACAGGCGGTATTCAGATCTCTGTAGTCAATGCAAATTCTAATTTTTCCATTCTTTTTAAGGACTGGAACAATATTAGCCAACCATTCAGGATGTTGTTCTTCCCGGACAAAACCTGAATCGATCAGTTTTTTGACTTCAGCTTCTATTGCCTCCATAATTTGTGGACGAAACCGTCTTTGCTGTTGCTTGACAGGTTTAGCATCCGATTTTATGTTCAGTGTATGCATTGCTACATTTGGATCGAGTCCTGGCATATCTTCGTAGTTCCAAGCGAAAACGTCGATATACTCTTTAATTAGGGCAATTAGTTCCTCTTTTTCATCCGGCGGAAGATCACCGCTGATAAATATAGGTTTCTGATTGGCTTCGTCACCCATATTAATCTGGATTACTTTATCCTCAGTAGGAGGTTCTCTTTGTTCAAATCGATCTCCGTACTGGATATTCATGTAATACATCCAGGGATCTTCCCAAATAGGCAATTGGTCGTCTTCTTCAGTTGTGGAAGGATCAACTGTCGCCATATTTGACATTAGGGCTTTGAATCTCTCTCCAATGCTCGTGTCAGAATCCCACATTGAAGTATCGGATGAATGCCCGCTCACACTTCTTAATTGGTTAATGATCTGTTGGCCACACTCGTCATCAGATGACGACGCATAACCTAAACCTCTATTATGAGTGTAATAATTATCCGGTTTTCCTTTTGGTACATAGGTAGAACGGGGTGGAACCCTAATTCCTTGACCAAAATAAAGACCTTCACCGAGCGAGAGATCATAGCCTTGTTTCTCCATGTAATCATTTGCTTGTGAACTATACCGAGAGAAATGCTATCCTGGCTTTTCTTCATCTGAGTTACTGTCCAAGAAAAGATTAGGAGTTGGGGATGGATTCCCTTTCCCAAAGATTATTTCCTTCTCACCCCCTGTCTTTGCAGGTAGGATCACCGTTGTCCCGGCTGAATTTTGCAAGTATTTCGTCATCGTGCAAGATGAGCGAATCGGCATGTGTAGGTTAGGATCATCATATAACTCCTGCATTACATTATCGAGACAATACGAGTACTCTAAATCATTATTTATTATTTCATCGGCAAGTTGCCAGTTACAATTTTCGTCCGACGATTCATCACCGTCAAGATCGATTACAAGAGGTTCAATGTCATTTAATACAAGACCTTCACTATAATCGAGCCCGGCTTCGGTATCAGCTTCTTCTCCGCTGTCCGTACCATGGGCCGATGGTTTAGTATCGGACTCAGCACCATATAGAAGGGAGTCAGTAAAATAGTTTTCTAACCCCTTGAATGGTTGCCTATCCGCGACCACCGTCTTGACCTCCTCATTAGTGTTGACATATTTCAAACACTGATGGAGGGTGGAGGGCACTATAAGATTACCGTGGATCCATAGACGACCCAACAGTAAGTTATAGGAAGTCTCTGCATCGATCACATAGCAGGTGACTTCAGACTTCAGATCTCCGAGTTGACACTTCACCCGGATCTTTCCTAACGGTCTTGATCCGCTAGTGTTGAATCCATAAATAACAGTTCCCGTTGAGGCTAACTTGCTGGCGGGAATTCCGAGGTGGTACATCAACTGAAGTGGCATGATGCTTACAGCGGAACCCGGATCAACTTGAATCCGGTTGACCATGCTTGAACCGATGTATCCAGTAAAATACAGTGGTCTATCATGCTTCGAATTCCTAACTTGCATATCTTCTTTTGTGAAAGCGATGCAAGAGAATTTGGTGGCTGCCAGATTGCAATGCTGCACCAACGACTCTGGCTTTTCAGGAGTTGGTTTGATCCGAGTGAGGAATACCTCAGAATCAGCCAATGCTTCTTGTAAAGCTTCCCTAGTTTCTTTCGAAAGGCGAAGCAACTCGTATAGCGTGATCCTTACTGGGATATTAGCTAATTGAGTCATGACGTCGAAGCGGAATGGAGTATTTGAACTTTCCGGTTTGTCTCGTCCAATAGGTTTATTGAAACGAGACTGCTTCGGAAGTTGAGCTTCTTTGGGTTGAGGTTCCTTCTCTTTCTGTTTAGCCACTTTCTGAGGTTTCTCAGTTTGTATGGGCGGGGTAGTAACCACCCCCAGTTCTGCAAGAGTTTTACCATTAGGATTAGAAGTTTTAGGATACTGGTAATGGTATTCGTTTTCACCCCTTGTAGCGAAGACTTCTTGTTCTTCATCAGAAAGTGGTAAAACTGCTATCCCCTTGTCGTCTTTCTCCGAAACCGCCGAGGCTCCGTAACAGGACTTCTCCTTTCCTTTACCCCTCGATTTCTTCTTTGACGTGGATGTCATCCACTGTTCATCTTCAAGCAAATCCGGATGAACCCAAAGGATTTCATCGTTAGGAGCCGTGTGTGATACTAGCCCCTTTTTGCGCTGTCCATGAGGGTCATCGTTGATGGTTTGTATCTTCACTTCTGATACTGGCTCAGCTTGAAACCAGGATAAGGGGACTGATCCGAAGCTAATGGAGACCGCGTTTGCACCCACCTTCTTCTCTTTTGGCTTCGGTGTCACAATACCAACATCAATTAAGGTTTGTATTTTGTCCTTCAAGACATAACACGCCTTAGTGGGATGGTGGACCCTTCTGTGATATGCACAGTATTTTGGGTCGTTAATCTTATTTGCTTCTTCTTGGTTTGTGACAGGTGGAAGCTTAATCTTGTTATTCTCTAGCAGGTACTTGAAGATAACCGGAACTTCATCGTCTTTGAATGAATATTCCTTTGGGAATCTAGGCTCAGAGGGTTTAAATTGCTTCTGAGGCTGTTGGTTCTGATTCGGCGCCAACTAGAATGACGACTGCTGTTATTGTGGTTGTGGCGGCTGTTGTGACGTTTGATGTGCGTCAACAGCAGCTCCCGACCCTCTTCCTCTGCCTCGAGGATTGAAGTTCTGTTTCTGGTTTTGATTGTTAACTGGTGGCTGACCTCTCTCCAAATTCCTTCTTTTGAGAAACCGTTCAGCTTGTTCACCTCTAACTTTCAATTCCTTCCAAGTTTTAGAGGGTACAACCCCCATTATCTCCAACACATCCAAAGACAAATTGTTATGGCATGTCTGTAGGATAAACTCCTCTGTGAGAGGATCTCGGCAGTTCACCGCCTTGTTCCGAAACCTTTTGACAAAGACGTCAACCGATTCCTCATTCTTCTGCTTCTCGTCCAACAACGAGCCAATGGAGACCTCTGTGTCGTCGTCAAAGAAATTAGTAAGAAACAGCTCTTCCATATCTCCCCAACTGGTGATGCTTCCAGGTTTCAGGCGTCGGTACCAATCAAAGGCAGACCCACGGAGGGTTCCTACGAATGACCGAACCATCAGGGCTTCATTTCCTGATATCGCACCGAGATGTGACTTGAAATAGATCAAGTGCTGAGTTGGTGAACCCCTGCCATCAAAAGGAGTAAAGTTAATCAAATTAAATTTTGGAGGATAAGGAATCAAATCCCACTCCCTCGGATACGGGTATGGAATGCCCGTTTTCTTCACTTCTTGAGCTGTCATCAGTGCATTGACCTTGCTCTCAAGATCCTGTATCTTTTTGTCTTCCCCTTCAGTCTTCTTCAGATGAACTTGAAGAGTTGATTTGGCTGGACCGCTTCTAGAATCGTCTTTATCTAGAGGAGGATCATCAAAGATAGTTTCATCTTCTTTGTCATCATCCTCAGCTATATGCACAGATTTGACATTGTGTTTACTAGATTCTGCCTTCTGGCTTGATTCCGGTTGACTTTATTGAGCTTGCATATCTCGTACCTGCTGCATCGTCAACTCCATCTCCGTTTTAATTTCGGCTCTGATCTCTTCGCGTTGTTTGGCCAACGCTTCTTGCAGTATCTGAGCCAACTGGTCTGGCGTGATGGCGAATGATTCCCTCGCTCGCCCCACACTGGACGCGGTATCGTCTGAAGCGATAGCGGAACAAGTATCAGACAACTCTTCATCCGAAGACAATCCTTCGTGCATCTTTTTATAGTCTCGGCGTCGGTTGGCCCTTCGTTGCAACCGTGCCATTCTTTGGGAAAGACCCCGCTCAACTCTTCCTTCTGAAGAGAAATCAGGGTCAGGGTTGACTAATTGCTGTTTTCCTCTGCCGGTCATATTAATGGTGACCTCAGGGAATTCATCTTGCCGTCTTGCAGGTTTCCTCTGGTTGAAACGTCTCACTTTGGGTTTTGACGCTTCAGTCGAAAGTCTTTGGAATACGGAAACTCGTTTTGGTGTTTGTGAGCAACTGCATTCCGTCAACACTGCCTTGATGAGTCTCCCGCATGCGCAATAAGACTCGTCTTCCCGGACAATCCTTTTTTTTTGATTTACTGTTTTGATAGTATAGCTCATCACTACCGTGATTTGAGCAACCTATCTTTGGTTTATGAACCTTGTTAACATGCACAGGACGATTATTTGTCGTTTCTGAGCGATCCAAGGTTAAGTTTTTAAATACACCCCCTTGCGGGAGTGGAGTCTTCACGGGTCCTAGACGGTCATGAATTGGTATTCTTTTGTCTTGGACCGGATTTGATCTGACAGGAGGATGTTTGCGACCCCCTGTGTAGGAAACCACCAAGGATTTGTTTGCTGGACTTGGACTTTCTTCGATTGGTTTCTTGCCTCGATCGTTGACCGAGGGACCAAGGCGATCCGCCATGGTGATCTTGAACTTAGATAAATCTGGGCTAACCCAGGGCTTCACTATTGATGTGGTAGACGGGCCCGGAACAGATGCTTGCGGCGCCTTTGGTATCCAAACTTTGCGGTTCTTGGGCGGCTTTTCAGACACCAACTCCTTTTTAGTTCCTTGCGCTTGTTGGCGGAGAGCACGAGCGCGGGCAGCCTTTTCCTTTCGCCTCTGTATCCGTTCCTTCAGGGTTGAACGGGCTCTTTTGACGAGGGTCCATTCCTCTGTCGTAAGCTTTGCAGAAATATGATTATCTTGCCGTTGAGGCAATTGTATTGATTCCTGTTTCCTCGACTCTAGGTCCGCATAGCAGTGGACCCCGTCGGTTTGTTGCATGGCCTTGGCCAGTTGTCGAGCACGGCGCTGGCGTTGTCTCTGACGAGCCCTCTTCATCAGTACCGGTGAGCTATTCATCAAAGACTCCTTAATTGGTACGGAGTCATTTGGAGCAGAAACGTTGCGGACAGGTTCCTTAGCAACGATCGGGAGAGAGTTTTTATCTGCGGCCTTCATTGGTGTTGCAGACTTGAAAGTTTTCCTGGGAGAGGAAGTCTTTCTGCACTTGCGCGGAGAGGACGATTTTGAAGGTGAGGATGATAAGTATTCCTCATATTTCGCCTGATCGAACTCGTATTCAATTTCTTGGCTGACGACGATCTTTATCGGCTGCGACACGACGGCTTCGGCAGCGAAGCCGCTGGCTCCCACTGTGGTCGCCAGTTTGTTTTCAGCAAAAGTTGGGATTGTTGTTGAATTCATTGTTTCATCTTTTGATTACAATAAAATTCACAGAAATAGTCTTTTTATAAGACCTCTTTACAACAAAACAAGAAATTACAACTTCTGAGAAAATAACACAATAGTTGTTTATCGACTATTGCTTTTGTGGGACTTTGCCTGTGCCGGGAACGCTTTGGTTCGTGGACCACCGATTCACAGATCGTGAGAGGAGGTTTATGATTCTTCCTTCGTTATCGAAGTGAGAATTGGAAACGATATCTTATCGAAGTAAGATAGTCGTTCTTCTTGAACTCAAGTCGAGGCTCGAATGTCAATGAATCACACAAAGCACTGAAATCTCTGCTCTCTCTGCTCTGGAATGCTCTAACAAATGCTTGATCCTCGTCAGAAGTGACCCTAGGGGGGTATTTATAGCCTCGGGGGTCTGCAACTGTAAAAACATAACTAAACAGAAAGTTAGTACGGCGCGACAGTGTTTTACTGTCTCGCTGGTCGAGACAGCGTTTGCTGTCTCGCCCAGCGAGACAGTAAAATGCTGTCACGCAAAACGAATATTCTTGGCAGTTTTGCAGTAACTGCCTCCCCACGTTTCAAACTCCGTTATTTTGGCAGTTATTCACGTGATTTTCGCCCACGTTGTTTCCCACGTCCCTTGACAGTTAATGGACACGTGTAGGGCAGTTATTCAAGGTGGTTATTGACCTTTTCAATGCTGTCTCGCTGGCGAGATAGTAAAGACTGTCTCGCTGGCAAGACAGTAAAAGACTGTCTCGCTGGCGAGACAGCAAAGACTGTCTCGCTGGCGAGACAGTTCATTTTTGTGAGTTTTGGGTGATTTTCCCAGTTTTGAGTGATTTTTTATGTTTAGATATCTATTGGCATTTTTTTGACGCCTACACTACCCAACATTGATTAGGCAGCCGTTGAGGTTTAACAAATTGAAGTTATCTGTAGTGTTTCTCTAATAAAAGAAGTAAAAATCTACGAGCCCAAGCTTGTGATTGCTACCTTGTAGTGTTAGCCAACATCGTACAAGCTGCCCAAATTTATCGTGAAAAATCACAAATTTGGATTCTTTGTCAATATATACGATAATTAAGAATATTTTACTTTATTTTTTGAAAATTATAATTAGAACACAAACTGGTATATGTTTGCTACCTTGATTTCATGACATGATACAAAAAGTTAGTCTGTAAATTCAACATTGCACCTAATTTGTGCTCAACATATTCAAAAATTTCCAGTCCTATTGTACAATATACGTTAGATACGTGTGAAGTATGTGTTGGAATCCTGAGACTATTTGCACTTATTGTTGATATAAACTAATACAAAGAGTAGAGGAGTCGGTGCATCAAAAATATATGATAACTATTTCCCCCTTAAAGTTAAGGTCATGATAACAAATTCTAAAGTAGAATACAATTATTATTAACCATTGGAAAGCTACGTATTAGAACTAGAAGACTAGGAAAAAGATCTGTCTGGAAAAGACTATTAGTTAATGGTCACCTATTTTGGGAGTTACTGGTCAAGCTCAAAAAGCCTAGTGAACAGTCTATTTTTGGTTTATCTCCATTTGAGTTGTCCAGTGGTGGTGGCTATCTCATTAGGATTGTCATGTTTTTGTCTTATTATTTTTAGAAAACATATACTAGTGAGTGTGAGTTTAGACATTAAATATGGATTAAAATGGAGTTAGGAACCAGTAGTTTCTTCTAAGGGATCATTTAAGGTTATTTGATTGTTTATTTATATTTATGTGTTTATTTTGAAAGATTCTTGTTAATCCAAAATTTCTTAGTACTTGGACATATAATTTGGGAGGGGGGAAATTCCTATACGGGGTCCTCTATACCAACAGAGGATCGAGGAAGAATAAAGTGATACTCGTCCAGCTGTCAATCTTTAAAAGTTGGGGCACTATTTAAAATTCCTCAAGGATCCAAAATATGGGACCAATATGTGGGACAAGTGAGGTGTCCCCCTCCTATTGGATAATGAGTTGAGAATCATTAATGATGGTCAACTCATTATCCAATAGGAGGGGGACACCTCACTTGTCCACCTTATTGGTCTCATATTTAGGGTCACTGTAGCAAAGCTCATCTATATAAAGGTTAAAGTGAGTTAACTCTCCATAATTTGCCAAACATAAAAAATATAGAAGAGTTAAGTTAACCTCTCTAGAGGGGTTAAAATGAGTTAACCCCTCAATGAGGGGTTTACTAATACTCCTATTTAGATGGAATAAGAGTTAGCCCTTCTAATTATAAAGAAAATAGTCAAAATCATTGTTATTTCCAAACACTAAAACTGATCATAAGGGCTACAATAAAACTTATTTAACGGGTTAATAATTTAGTCCTTCGGATTATGTTTTTTTTTGAGAGAAAAACAAGGTATATACCTTGTTCATTAAAATCAAAAGTATGTTTACAAAAATAGGATACGAACTGTATCCATAAAGATTAGTGGATAGAAAAAATAATTTCTATTGCTAGGGATGTAGGACATTCTTCTTACAAACATCCATGAAGATGAAGAGAGGGCATTGTCGTCATTCACCGTTGACATGGATATAAGTAAGAACCAAAGCCAGCCATACATTTGGATAAGAGAAATTAAATTTTCTATAGACTAATTAAAACTAACAACAAAACATCAAAACACCATAATATTGATATGTACAAAAGACATTAGAAATACTAAGAGAAAGTTGATATGACGAGCTAAATATTGTTGCTCCGCAAGATTGGTCTTTCTTCTAAAACCGCTGCTAGCTTAAGTGCCTTCTTCCCTCTTCTAGAACCTGACCATTCATGTAATTTAGAAATTGCTGAGTTGATGATAGAAGTAGCAGAGAATAAAGAATTTTCAAAAATAAATTTATTTCTTGATGTCCATAAGCTCCAACACACTGCAGTGAAAATTGATCGTCATAAAACCCCATCAGAGTAACGAAGAGATTCAACAGACTTGAGGAGTTCGTATAAAGATGTTGGCCATATGAAAGGGAGGTAGGAGTCACAAAAATGTTTCCATATTGATTTGGTAAAACTGCATTCAAAGAACAAGTGTTCACAAGATTCAAAAAATATACCACATAAAATGCATGTAGAATCCCCTTGCCATCCTTTCTTTATAAGATTTTCTTTTGTATGCAACCTGTTAATAGATAAAAGCCATGTGAAAAACTAGAATTTACTTGGCATGACTGGATTCCAAACAGTTTTATAATAAGCATACAAAATTCCTCTGGTGTTAAGGAAAGAATAATGGGATTTGACCGAGAATCTCCCATTGGATGTAAGGGACCAGGTGGGTATGTCAACATTGTTAGTAACAATGTGCAAGCCAATATGATTCATAAGATCAATCTTTGCAGAGGATGAAGAATCAGAGATGCTTCTCTTAAGAAGAGGATGCCAGCGCCATATATGATTATGGAAAAAACCCTGAGAACGAATGTTGACATTTGTAGACAGTGATAGTTTATATAAAATCGGATATAGACTTGATAAGGTGTTACTACCAATCCATTTATCTTCCCAAAATCTAATTTTGTTACCAGAACCAAGAGACCATTGTAGAAGATGTAGAAATAATTCTTTGATTGATATGATATCATTCCAAAACATAGAATTTGAAGAACTACAGGTAGATGATTGCAACTGAGAATCTTTTCTGATATAAAGTTGATGTAAGAGAGTTCCAATTAAAGAGTCTCTATCAAGACATTGCCATAACCATTTAGATAAGAGAGCATTATTAAAAAATTTGAGGTCCTTCACACCCAATCCTCCCTCAATTTTACTTAGACACACTGTCTTCCAATTTACTAAGCACTTGAAAGGTCTTGAAATATTTTTGCCAGTCCATAGGAAATTCTTTCTAATTTTATCCACCTCTTTAATCACTCATGATGGTAATTTGTAGAAAGACATATAATATAAAGGAATAGATGAAAGAACCGAGTTGAGCAAAACAAGTCTACCACCAAAGGATAAACATGAACTTTTCCAAGAAGCAAGTTTCCTATGCATAATATCCAACATAGGTTGCCAATCAGATTTTGCTAATTTACCATACTTTAAAGGCAATCCTAAATATTTAATAGGAAGATGATCGAGGTTGCAATTCATGGAAGCAGCAAGAGTTTGTCCTCTATTATGCAATTTACCGAAGTAAATAAGAGAAGATTTGGAGAAATTGATACCCAACCCTGAAATATCTTCAAAAACATATAAAATTGCCTTTAGAATGGATATGTCATTCTTGGTACTTCTGACAAAAAGAAGAGTATCGTCTGCAAATTGGAGGCTCCTAATTTGGTTGAGAGGTTCCTTAATGCCAAGGTTGGATAATAAACCCTCTTCCACATTGTGTCTGATCATCTTGCACAAGACATCAACTACAATATTAAAAAGCAAAGGAGATAAAGGGTTTCCTTGTTTCAGCCCTCTTTTGCATTTGAAAGATTTTGAGGGGATCCATTGACAAGGACAGCACAGTTTGATGTAGAAATAATATCGTAGATCCATGAACACCATTTTTGACCAAAACCTCGTACTTTAAGTAAATTAATAAGGAAGTCCCAGTTAATAGAATCAAAAGCTTTTGCAAAATCAATCTTGACCATGGCCACATCCTTCTTCCTTTTCAAATGGGCTAAGTACATTAATCCTTCTCTTTAACCCATCTTCATTAACCCTTTGCCAAACGGGGCCTTAATGTATTGTTTACACCAGTTCGTTCCTTTCTTAGGGATATTTATTGTTTGATTTGAATTTGTATGCTTAGTGAAGTGATTTGAAATTGATAGCGAAACACATGTTACCTTTTCCATCCCCTAATGGCCCGTTTGGATGCAAAAAATAGAGGGGGGGAAGCAGGGGAAAGCCTGCAAAAGTTCTGAAAAAGTTAGAACTTTTACAGGCTTTCTTGTAAAATCGCTCCAATTTGGGGCGATTTTGCAAGAAAGCGTGCAAAAGTTTTGACTTTTTCAGAACTTTCGCAGGCTTTCCTCTGCTTTCCTCCTCCAATTTTTACAAACAAACGAGCCCTAAGTGCTCGACCTCGTGATCTCAAACCTAACCAAGTATCGAGCCTCATCCATTGAACCAAAACTCTCAAACCTAACCAAGTATCTTACATAGACTTGTTTTGATTTATATGTTTAACAAGAGGATCAATTAGAGCTGCACAAATAGTTTCCCATAGGATATTGTTATTTTCTTCCAATGTTTTTTTTTTTTTGCCCCCAAAGAATTTTAAAAAAAATCAAGTGACATCCAACGAGGCACGCAGGTACATTATCTAGCCAGCATGCAAAGGGATAACGAGCGTTATAATTTTTAGAGAATAGATTAGTGGAGCGGCATGATATATAGTACCGATGTATATCTCTGTGGATAGCGACGGGTAGACGATTTGAAGCCTCTCTGAAATCGACATCTCATGGGGCAGCAGTAGCATTGAGAGCGAGAGGACATCGGAATCCCAACCACGTCTCTCCTCTGCCCCGCCCCCAATACTTTAATCGTGAACAGTTGCATAGTACTGTTTTCTAACTGCGTACATTGAAAATATCAATTATTCCAGCATTTAAATGCTTGTAATTGGAACATTAGTTATTTGTTTCGGAAAAAAAATCTTGTGACTACCGAATCAAATCTGTATAAGTAATCAAATCGGTTGCAATTGAATACTTCTTTACAATTATTCTTGCAACTGCATACGTTAATTGTAGTAAAATAAATAGTTCGACTAAAGATCGTATCAGAACACCCCATTACACCGGTCACCTGAGTCAGGGGAGCCGGAACGCCGCGCATGGTACGTAACCTTCTGATAAGTTCCTTACTCTAAATTATTGATAGGATCCTTACTCTAGATTATTGTAAGTAATGCAAAATATTTCGGTTCTATATATGCAACCACAATTACTCTTTTTCCCCCATCTTTTTAATTTTTTCCATTTTTGTTCCAAGTAATAGTTATTTCTACAACCGCCCCATGTGGGTTTGATGCGTCTTGTGATTCCATGGTCTTGGCTCTGGACCTGTCAACAGTACTTGTCATCACAGCCAGTTCTCTGTACTTTGGCGCTCTCTCTCTCTCTCTGTACGCAGAGACAAGGGGGCTCCGCTGTTGGAAATTTTGGATTTGGCTTCATTTGCTTGGATGTTTCTCATATCTACAGGGTCCTTATATTCCTCTTGTTTCTTACCGTTCGCTCCTCCTCCATTCTTGTTCCGCTTCTGATTAATTTTTACTCCTCTGAATTAATGTACGGACGTAAACATTGGCTTCATTTTCTTTTTCTTTTTTTTACTTTTCCTATGTATATATGCAGTAGTTGGGTTCTCTGGCTGTGTTTGAGAGTTGTTGACTGGCTTGAGTGTGATTCTTAATTAATGACACTCTTAAAAGCTATCATTCTTTGGTTGGGGATGATGGTCTTTTTCCTGTAACCAACCTGTTTTGAAATTAATATGAACATGTAAGTTTTTTTATTTTTAACGTTTCTCAAATTTAGTGAGTAACGAAAATTAAGAGTTTGGAGAAATGACTATGAGATTTAGGCTTTTTTTTGTTTTGACATGGAATGTATTTTTTTTTGGAAAAATCTGTTTGCTCCCCAATTAATCAATAAGAATGTCTACACTCTCTTGATATGTATTTTACATATAAGATCACATAGTTTAGAAAAATTCTCACTATTAGTATTCACCTTCGTTTGGATGCTAGAAAAAGTATCTCTTGTGATTGGACATTATAATAATTAGATTAACACCCTTTCGATCCAGTAATTAATAAAAAATAACACTACAGGCACACTCTCCACCACACTCTCCACCACACCCCCTCTCCTGCTACAGTGCAGGGGGGCCCACCTGAGATTTTTAAAAAAATCTTAGGTGGGCCCCCCTGCACTGTAGCAGGAGAGGGGATGTGGTGGAGAGTGTGTCGGTAGTGCCACTCATTAATAAATTCACTTTTCTGTCTGTTAATAATATGAAAGAGAAAACGGTCAAATCCAGCAGCCAAGCGTGTCAGAGTGACCGTACGAGAGGGAAGAAGAGGTAACAGCGTGCAGGAAGCAATGATTATTGGTACTAAGAACGGACGAGGAGCCGCGACGTGGCGAGATGTGGACCACGTAAACAGGAGCAGATGGCGCGCGGCGGTGGAGCTGAGAACTCGAGCTGGGCGGTCCGCGTGCCACCATCCAACGGTGAACGTTCGCCCACGGGACGTACGGCTAGTTAGATCGTTGGATGTTGTGTGTTTAATTAATCAACTATAAGTACTACCTTAAAGGACGAGGGGCTTCGCCTAATCACATATTAATCACATATGACAACCCCTAAGAGCATCTCCAACAGCTTCCCCATTTCTCACTTTTGGAGAATTTAGTTAATTTATTGGTCCAGCAGATTCTTCATATCATTCCTCAAAATAGGAATGAAGGAGAAAAAATGGGGAAGCTTCCCCAAATCTACAGCATTCTCTAAATTTTTGGAGAAAAAAATGGATTCTTCAAAATAGGGAAGCTGTTGGAGTTGGTGTAAAAATTAGTTGGAGAATATGATTTTTGCTTCCTCATTTTGAAGAAATTTTTAAAGAAGCTGTTCGAGATGCTCTAATATGCAGTGATTCGTGAAAAGGTTGCCATAATGAAGGGGCTGGTTTTTTCAAAGGAACAAATAATTATAGCCGGACTTTTCCAAGCAAATTAATGTTGGTGGAAAATGGAAACAGATCGAGCGCGGCTGCAAGTTTGAATTATTGAACAAGGACTTTTATTTACATTAGAACCTACTACGAGATATGCCATCAGTTAACGGACAAGGATGGACTTTGCTAACTCCCATATCATAGCAGCATCCAAAACTAGGAAGGTAGATGAGCGGCCACTTCAAGATTTTTCACAAATTAATTAAGTTGACCCTAATTTTTTGTTTTCATATACCTTTTGCGCTATTTTTCCAACACCATGGGCATGGGGTGTTCTTAACAAATTAATTAATTCAGTTGTACCTTCTTTTTTAAGCAAACACAAGTGATAAATAATAAATATCTGTTTCGCTATTTACTCGAAATAGATACTATATACAGTGTTTGCTACGTTTAAAGTACGCTCTACGTATAAATAACACATGATGTTATGTATCTTATTGTTCACGTATCGATGCAACGAAGATACGCCTTAATCTTTTGCGCACTAGCGTCTATATTCTTTTTAAGTCCGATACATTTTATATACAACCGCTAGTGTTTTCATAACGTCTTAAGCTGCGCGAAAGATAATATACGAAGTTAGTTCTCGGAATCTACAAATGAGAGAACCTAATATTTTCTATTTATGATACAATAAATGTTACAGTAGAATTTTATGTAGCATTTACTCCCGTAGCAAACGGGGAACTATAGCATGCTGGAATACTGTAGCATTTTTAAAAGCGCACGCTGGAATACTGTAGCTTTAATTTTTAAAACCTGGAGCCTAGGTGGGAACTGTAGCAACACAAAAAATTAAAAAAAATACTATAGTATTTCAAAATTGGGATTAACGTAACGGAGGAAAATGATACGTCTTGCTTCGCACGGTGTTCACCGCTAGTTGAAAGGAATAAGTGAACAATGTTCTCGATTAATGAACGCTGAAATAGCCTCTATTTACTACTCACATCTTCAGATTGAGCAATCCCCACTCGCATATCAAGCCTGATCAAATATTCTCATCATGGAAAAATGACTTTCTACAGACTGTTGTAACAGGGAATCATATCAAGATGATAAGTGGCTCGTATAATATTTTACGCGCTCATCAACGAACGCAGCAGACATCAGCAGTTATCCAACAGTGCTTAATTCAGAGGTCCCGCATCGCAGAAACATCCATCACCGTTGCGTATCATTATGAAAAATGACAGGGACACACCCCCAACTACATCTCCAACCATACCTTTCTCTTTTATTTGCTACAGTGTATCGGGCCCCACATAAGATTTTAAATTTTTAAAATCTCATGTGGGACCCGATACATTGCAGCAAATAAGAGAAGGGATGTGATTGAAAGTATGGTTGAGGGTGTGCCCCTAGTGCCACTTTATCATTATAGCTGGACTGTTAAACGTCCCTCACCGCCCCCCGCCCCTAGCAGCTAGCATCAATAGCGAACATCTCCATTCGATTCTGGAACAGACTAGGACACTTTTTAACTCGCGGTTAATTTCCAAACACTTACCGGTGGGGGGGGGGGGGGGGGGGGGGGGGGGGGGGGGGGGGGGGGGGG
>BQKN01061419.1:4988-26738 GCA_022839385.1 Asparagus kiusianus | reverse complement strand
TCTTCGTCGCGTCTTCGTTTTCGGAAGAGGGAGGAGCGGCGACTCCACGGACCCCCGTAATTATAGCCACGTCATCGCATCCCATCTGAGGGCAACATAGTAACTTCGTCCCCAAACGGACAAAAGGCAGAAACAGATATTTGCCCTCTATGTACCCGAGCCAGAGAGCGCTCTGCCCTTCCCCTCCCTCCTCTCGCCGCTCCTCCCTCTTCCGAAAACGAAGACGCGACGAAGAGAGAAGGAGAGAAGAGAAGCGAGCGAAAGCCTCGATCGATGCAAGAGTTCCAGCCGGTCCCGAGCCTAGCGGGTCGGGTCTTCCCGAGGTCCGACACCGCTGCCCGCGGCGAGCCACCGTCGACCCCTCACCAGACCCCAATCAAATGCCCCCGATGCGACTCCACAAACACTAAGTTCTGCTACTACAACAACTACAACCTCTCTCAGCCCCGCCATTTCTGCAAGTCCTGCCGCCGCTACTGGACCAAAGGCGGCCTCTTGCGCAACGTCCCGGTCGGCGGCGGGTGCCGCAAGAACTCCTCCAAAAGATCAGCCAAGTCATCCAAACCCGATAAGAACCCCCGACCCAAACCCGTTACCGCTCCTTCTGGGTCGAGCTCTGAATCTTCTTCCAACCCGAATCCGAAACCGAACCCGGACCCGGTTCCGCCTCCTTCGGCGGCCACTGTTTTTGATGGGTTGGGGTTCGATTTCTCGGACCCGGGCGTGTTGACGGGTTACCGGGTTGCGGATCCGGAGCCGGTGGATCCGAATCAGGGGAAAGGATTGGAGTGGGGTAACGGGTCGGTGGATTCGGGTTCGCTGTTTGATATCACGAGCTCGGTGGATACGTATTGGAACCAGGCGAACTGGGGTGACACCGATCCTTCTCTTTATTTACCTTGATAATTATATTTCTGGAAAATAACAAGGTTTTATATGTAATTTTTTTTAATATTTTGGTTTGGGTTTTTGATGATGGGGATGGTCGGTGTTACTAACCTCCTGCGTGTTTTTTAATCGTATAGCCTGCAGGACTAATAGAAGTATAATATATTATATATGATCAGAAAGGATATATTTTTCTTTCTTTCTTTTTTCCTTTGTTGGGATTTCAAGTTGTAATTTGTGTCATCAGTGAATTTATTGAAAATCACAAATTCCAAGTCCTTTGTGTGTTAATCATTTCTGATACATTTCTCTGTAGGATCTGTTCTTTTTTGTGTTTTTGACAATATTTAAATTTCCGCAGCATAAGCATTCCTTGTCTAATCGATGTTTTACACCATTAATTAATTTGATGGCTTAGCTAGATTAAGTACTTGTTTGTGTTTGGAGATGGTCTGAAATTATGGACACCGAGGTGAATGACATTCTCCATCTTTTTTCCGTATTAAATTGCAATAGAGATATCTGAAATTTGATCTTGCATATTAATTGGATTTCTCTTGGTTTTGTTAAAAATTCAAAAAAAAAAGTTTCTAGGGGCAATAGAGATATCTCTTCCCTATAACTGTTGCTTGTTCTTATGAATAAGACGTTAGAGAGCACCGATATGTTTTCAGATTCAGGTCATTATTGTTACTAGTTAGACGAGAAGGATATTAGCTTTAACTATAAAAAAAATAACATTTAGACTTGGTTCCAACGTAAATAACACTATTATTCCCTGTTAACATAAATCAAATATAGTTAACAAGTCCGATTTTAGTTGTTCTCTGTTAGTTTAGCATTGATCATCAGCAGATCTCTGACTCGAGGCCGATTAAGATAACACAAGTAATAATTAATTAAACAAATTAAGGAGAGTCGGTCGAGCTGGGGGAAGACGACGATCGGCCGCGTCAGCAGACAGCGGTTTCGGAGGGTGACTCGACTTGCGTGGACGTGGGGACCACGATGGCTCCTCCTCCTACTCCTGCTATCTCCTCGTCGTCGCCTTGCGCAGAGAGCCGCGGGGCCCATGAGCGTCGACGTGTCGAACTCTGATTAGCGGACATGCGAGGCTTAGCGTTAGGATCTGCTGTGCAGCAGGTTGGACAGGGGAAGGTCCGACCGACCGACAGATAATCCGCTGTGGTAAACGTAGGCACAGTAACCTGCTACCTTAGGACAGTCCACCGTACGTACATCGTACCGCTGCAGCAGCAGCAGCCTCTGACACTTGGAGGATTCACCCCTCTTTATGGCTCTCCTATCCAAAACCCTATTTATTTAATTAGAATAAAATAGTATAACCTTTATAAATTTAGATTTTTAATTTTTAGATGTATTAACGAGTCGGCTTTGTTATTATTATTATTATTAAGAAACCGTCTTTAAAATAGACTCATTCAACGGGGGCCATCTTTAATTTTAATTTATGTAAAAATCACATTTAAACAATACTTGAATCCTGTATCCTCCGTGTTCCCTTGAATAACACCGACCTTTGAAATCTTACAAATCAATTTAGAACAGGCTCTCACAATCAAAACCAAGACTTTATATTATTTGTATTTACTTTGTTGCTTTTACTTCCCGTTGATGTTTGGTTCCTTTGTGTTTTTGCTGGTTTAAGTGGTGATTAGGACATGTAAAGTTAATTTCTTTATTTTATACAATTTACTTTCCTCACAATTTACTGTTTTTCCAACCGATTTGGCTCTGATGGTAATTAACCCCCTATCGGATAAGAGCGGTTTAACATTTACTTGGTTTTGGGTGCCTTTATGTGATAATTTTATTTAAGTTGATTTTACAATAGCAGGAGTAGATTCACAGCATCTTATCGGGTCATTTAGTTCACCCGACTAATTAATTGTACAACAATTAGGCTGCCCCGGCCCAACCCCCCCAAAAAAAAAAACCTACCACACCCTCCCACATTCAAAAAAAACCCCACCCCACAACAACAAATCAAAAAAAAAAAAAAAGGAAAAAACTGATCGTGCAACATAGGAATGAGAACTTATATTATCATCTAAGGTTGTTCTTAGCCTATTATTTGTTCATAAAAACCAAGTAAAAAATCGTTCCTTTTCTAATGATTTGAGGTTTTAAAAATATTAATCTTTTCTTGATTACACGGTGCACAGCTTACGAAGTATTCAAGCCAACAAGTTATAAACAGATGCCATGCCTCTTCATAATTAAAGACCGATAGATCCAAGTGTGGTCTACAGTACACGAATCCATGGCATTTGCTGAATCGAACTTTGCTTGGGATTCCTTATATTTGACCTTATCTAAGAAATTCGAAGCTACACGGACCTAACTCTGATGGAGATGACCAAAACCTAATTTATTGTCATATTGTCAAAAGTCACAAATATCCATGCGAAGGGAACATATTTGGCTCATGATCAAACTCCTGAGCGGGCCGGGTACATGATCCGTCAGTGTTTTTTAAGGCGTGATGCGCTAGTGTTTGCTTGCGCCCCCCTCTAATTGGCAGAGAGGGGTGAGAGTTTTTTTCATCATTTTCCTTGTCATGAATTTTTTTTTTAAATTTCTAAAACGTGTAGATCTAACACTATAGTCCTTGTCCAGGTTTTCATATTATTTTAGTTCTGTAAATCTTTCTCTAAGGCATAAGATCTTAACATTAAATTGAGTAAAAATTGACCGGAACATATCAATTCAAAGAGCATTGCAACTGTGAACTGCGGTTACTTTGCCGTGGAAATTTTTTTATCTTTCGTTGTTGTTGGTCACTCCGCGAGAAAAAAACTTTCAGATAGTTTATCCTACGAATTATTCTAATTAGTTTTGATTCTACTTAACCAACCCACTCCCCTGTTGTGCGTAGCGGAAATTTCGACAGCATCTCTGGTACACAACAAGATAGTAGATCTCAACTAAATCCCTATTTCACAAAGGAAACAAGAACCAAAAGTGATATATCTTAACAAAGTGAGATATACACTCATCCTCTCATCAGTTCTAGGGCTGACTTGTCTAGGGCTGACTTGTCGAGGGAACCTAAACAAGTTATTACAAATCACAGCAAGACAACGAATTTTACGTGGTTCGGCAAGTTGCCTACGTCCACGGGGTAAGGAGGGGGGAGATCTACTATTAGAGATAGAGAATACAAATAGGGTTTATAATCATACAAGGTCTCACAAACTAAACCCTCAAACAATCTCTCAAAACTCTCACAAAAGGACAGCCGCCAAGCCTCTGCCGTTTTACCCCTGTTGCACGCAGCCTAAACAATCTGCTATGTTTTTTCTTTTCTTTTGCTTGCACGCCGCCCAACACCTGCGTTCTCCCCAGCTGCCTCACACAAAACCCTAGGTACTCAAGTTAGGTATTTATAGCCTAGTGATGCGGTTAAAACAAATGTGAAACCGAGCCTCATCTTTTGTCCACTGGACTCGGCGCCCACGAAGCACGCATGGGTGTGGCCCCCACGTGAAGCCCACGTTCACTTCTCCAACATCGTGGCCCCTACACGCTTTGCCTCCCAACAATTCTTCACCTCGGTGAAGTTTCTCCCAAAACTGAGCCGACACCAACCAAACCAAATATCTCACTTGTTGCGTCCAGTACGAAGTGAAACAACAATGTTCACTCGAAATTTCCATGAGCCATATCCAATCAACTCCTAATGTTGTCATATCTCCCTGACTATTACACTTAAGTGAAAGGCACTCCTAAAAAACCCAAGTCAATAATCTATAAGTATCATGGCACGCATCAAATTGAGAGAGAGGCTATACATTGCCAACTTGTTTCTCATCACTTGCCATGTATCGAGTGGGAAAGATCAAAAGCCTAGATGAAGACATGACATATTCCTACATTTGACCTTAATGAAAACACCATTGCCACCCTCTAATGCGATTTAGCCCGGTAAGAGATAATTAATGATTAATTTAAATCTTATTTATCTTATCAATTGGTTTAACAGGAAACATACCTTTATGTGGTCGGGTGTTTGTATATTTGATGTTTACATAAAATTAGGTATTTTTATCTAATCATCTTTTTTTTAAGAACCAGCTGAAATAAATTTAATTGAGATATAAATTCTCGGATTAGGCATATATTATTGTTTTTTTCCCACTTTTGTTAGCAGAACTTTTAACAAGGGGGGAAAGGACCAAAATTTCGTTGTATAAGAGAGATACATGCTACTGTTGGATAACAGGGTGTAGACCCAAACCTGGTCGGCGGTGAGTTTCGGCGACGAGCTGCAGGCGACCTCCTCCAGCTCGCAACCATCAGGCGAAGGCGGTCTCCAGGCGAGGTCCAGCTAAGGCATCAGGCGGGCTCGAGCAGAGCAACCGTCGGGCGAAGGCGATTTTCGACGGGTGGATCTCTAACAGGTGAATTTTAGGGTTTCAGGCAAGGCTCCTTATGCTGGCGAGTTAGAGTGCAGGTGAACTTGAACTCGAGCGGGTCCCACGTACAGGCGAGATCGCGACGAGGGCGAGTTTGGATTTGGGGCTGCAGGCGATTTGAGGAAGTCAGGCGAAATCGTTTTTTCTTTCGCCTTCCCCTTTCTTTCGCCTGCGTTTGAGTGTGGAACAGCTCACGACAGCCTGTCCTAGGGTTTTTCTTATAAAAACCCATGTCCACGAGAGAAAAATGTGCAGCCGCTTCTTTTTCTTCTTCATAGCGCTAAACTCCTGGCGGCGGCCATTTATTGAGCTCGAGATTTTCAAAAGAAAATCTCGTTCATTTAATCTAAGTTCCTGTAGCAGCTATTTATTGGAGAGAGAGAGAGAGAGAGAGAGAGAGAGAGAGAGAGAGAGAGAGAGGAGTTTTTCCAGTTGGAAAAACTCACGCCTTTTAGAACAACGGAGAGTTTCTGTTTATTTCTTTTGAGAGATCTCAAGTTGAGATCTACTTTTTTACAAGCTTTGTAATCTTCTTTGATATAAAGGAAATTAATTGTGTGGCTCCCAAGGACGTAGGCAAATTGCCGAACCTCGTTAAAACTTAGTGTTCTCTGTTCTTGTACTTATTTTTAGATTTGGTGTGATTTCTTTTTTTCATTAATTAACACAAGATCCGGTAGGATAAATTCCGCAGAACGGGTGTCAGAGCGTATCTGATATTTTCCCATCAGCTACATTGCTCTTAAATACCCTATTGTAACCCTGACCTTGCATTTAAGTGACCTGAAGTTTTAAACCTTGCTAAAAAAAGCCTCAAAGTTTTGGGACCCTGCGATTAAATACCCTACACTTTTAAAATTGCACTTAAGTGCCCTCCATTAGGATATTTGGGAATGTTCCCATGTGAGCTGTCACATGGTTATATGCTACAGTTTTGTAACCTTATAATTCATACTAATTACAATTAAACCACGTCGCCTTATAGTTCCCCTTCCATTCTAAATCTTACCAAATTTAAACCATCCTATCTTATATTACCCCTTTCCCATGAAATGCGATAACTTGGTAAGATTTATATCTAATTATAGCAATTTAGTCCTTTAAGAATAAAATTTTCTTCTAGCTACGTTAAAGAAAACAATTTCTTCCAGTAAATTAGATATTTAAAACTTTAAACTTGAGTTCATGAAAATAAAATTATTTATCATGATAATGATTTCATGTTTTTGAATCCCATGACCAATCTCTTGATTTCATGATTTAAAATCTGCCTAACAAGAATCTTAAGAACATGTTCTTTAGATATATCAACCCTCAGAGCTTCTGATTTTACATGCATAAGTTTAAATTGCCAAGTACTAGACCAATACTAATTCACGATCGTAAAGTTTTGAGTTAAAAAGAACTTCTTTCATACCATGTTGCATAAAGACATGTGCTTGTTTAAGAGCTTGTTAATATATCATGCTCTTGTGCTTTGAAAGCCTCTAACATCTCTTCAACCACTGAACTCGCTAGACACTTGCCAACTAAATTAAGGTAACATTGTCAGTGAATAAAACTATAATTCACATGTTGGCTATAGTGTTGGGTGGCAGCCGCTCTTGTTGAAAATGAAGGATGAAGAGCTTTCGGTGGGAGGTAAAAAATGGAGGCAGGATGAAGAGCTTTCGGTGGAAGGCTTTGTTTTTATCAACAACATCAGACTCTTTTAGTGTTGATAAAGAGAGTTCTGCTACCCGTTTTTTGTTGATAAATGAGAGGGCATGAAGCCTATAAATCCCCTCTCCTCTTCCTTCGTTCAATGCATCAGAGCTTGAGAAATCCATCAGAGCTTAGATCAGTTAGGAAGAGTGATTAAGAGAGCAATTAGAGTTTGGGCAATTTTGTGAGAGAGATTGAGAGAAAAAGAAATTAAGAGTGATTTGTTATTTGTGAGATTATTGAGTGATTATAATCTCTATTTGTACTCTTTCTTTATTAGTGAGATATATCTCCTTCTTGCCCCATGGACGTAGGCACATTGTCGAACCACGTAATTTGGTGTCTTGCCTGCTGTGGTACTTGTTTTGATTTCGTTTGTGATTTTTGGTTCCGCTGCGCACAACAAGTGGTATCAGAGCTCCGGGTTGGCTTGGGGTTCGATTTGGAGGATTGAAGGAGAAATCTAGGGTTTTTACAAGGGATTTCATCTTCCAAGGAGTGGCGGAGAAATCAATTGGAGGATTCGGTGCGGATTCTCGTTTGGAGGTACAAACCCTAATTTTGCTCTTTTTCAATTCAAGTTGTAGTTGTATAATTTGGAGATTAGATTAAAAATGACCGGAGCAAGTACACCGGGATCGTCCTTGACTAGGGTGATACAAGGGTTGAGCATTAATAATATAAAAATTAATGTTCAAAAATTTAATGGCAAGATAAATTTTAGATTGTGAAGGTGTCAAGTGATGGATGCATTAGACGCTCAAAATTTGGAGGATGGATGCATTAGACGCCCAAAATTTGGAGGAGACTCTTGAATTACAAGAGAAACCCGCTAATATGGAGGAAAATGTTTGGAAGAAAATAAATAGTAGAGCATGTAGGGTTATTAGATCATGTTTGACGCCGGATTTGATTTATGATGTAATGAATGAAACATCGGCAAAACGGTTATGGGAAACACTCAATGAGAAGTATTTAACGAAGAGCATTGAGAATAAGCTTCATTTAAAGAAAATGTTTTACCAATTCAAAATGAAGAGAGAAGTTTCCATTAGAGAACATGTTAACAATTTTACAAAATTACTATCGGATATGACCAATGTGGATATCATGATAGAGGATGAAGACAAAGCGATATTATTATTATGTTCATTGCCAGAGGATGATTATGGTATCTTTGTCCTTACAATGATTAATGGTAGAACCACTGTCAGCTATAAGGATGCGACCTCAGTATTGGTTAATTATGAGTTGAGGAAGAATGATAGTGAACCCTCCGAGAAGGCATCGGAAGATGCATTGGCAGTGAGAGGTCGTTGTAGGCGTTAAAAAATGCTAATAGATATCCAAACACAAAAAATCACTCAAAACTGGGAAAATCACCCAAAACTCAGTATTTCCTGTCTCGCCAGCGAGACAGTCTTTACTGTCTCGCTAACGAGACAGTCTTTTGCTGTCTCGCCAGCGAGACAGTCTTTTGCTGTCTCGCCGGTCGAGACAGTATTTGCTGTCTCGCCCAGCGAGACAGTATCTGCTGTCTCGCCCAGCGAGACAGTATTTGCTGTCTCGCCAGCGAGACAGTAAATTTGCTGTCTACAGCATTGAAATGGTCAAATAACCACCCCAATAGCTGCCCTACACGTGTCCATTAACTGCCAAGGGACGTGGGAAACAACGTGGGCGAAAATCACGTGAATAACTGCCAAAATAACGGAGTTTGAAACGTGGGGAGGCAGTTACAGCGAAAACTACCAAAATATTCGTTTGGCGTGACAGTATTTTACTGTCTCGCTAGGCGAGACAGCAAATTTGCTGTCTCGCTCGGCGAGACAGCAAATGCTGTCTCGACCAGCGAGACAGTAAAAGACTGTCGCGCCGCACTGATGTGTTATTTCGATGAGTTTTGACAGTTGCAGACCCTGAGGCTATAAATACCCCCCTAGGATCACTTCTGACGAGGATCGAGCATTTGTTAGAGCATTCCAGAGCAGAGAGAGCAGAGATTTCAGTTCCTGGAGCGATTCCTTGACATTCAGGCTTAGACTTGTTTTCAAGAAGAACGACTATCTTACTTCGATAAGATATCGTTTCCATTTCTGACTTCGATAACGAAGAAAGAATCACAAGCCCCCCTCTCACGATCTGAGATTCGGTGGTCCACGAACCAAAGCGTTCCCGGCACAGGCAAAGTCCCACAAAAGCAATAGTCGATAAACTACTATTGTGTTATTTTCTTCAAGAGTTGTAATTTTCTTTTTGTTGTGTAAAAGAGTCTTATAAAAAAGGCTGTTTTCTGTGGATTTATTGTAATCAAAAAAGAATATAATGAATTCAACAACAGGTTTAACTTTTGCTGAAAACAAACTGGCGACCACAGTGGGAGCCAGTGGCTTCGCTGCCGAAGCCGCCGTGTCGCAGCCGATAAAGATCATTGTCAGCGAGGAGATCGAATACGAATTCGATCAGGCGAAATTTGAGGAGTACTTATCGTCCTCGTCTTCAAAATCGTCCTCCCCGCGCAAATGCAAGAAGACTTCCTCTCCTAGGAAAATCTTCAAGTCTGCAATGCCAATGAAGGCCGCAGATGAAAACTCTCTCCCGATCGTTGCTAAGGAACCTGTCCGCAACGTTTCTGCTCCAAGTGACTCCGTACCAATTAAGGAGTCTTTGATGAATAGCTCACCGGTGCTGACGAAGAGGGCTCGTCAGAGACAACGCCAGCGCCGTGCTCGACAATTGGCTAAGGCCATGCAACAAACCGACGGGGTCCATTACTATGCGGACCTAGAGTCGAGAAGACAGAAGATGACTCAGTTGCCTCAGCGGCAAAATAACCATATTTCTGCAAAACTTACGACGGAGGAATGGACCCTCGTCAAAAGGGCCCGTTCAACCCTGAAGGAACGGATACAGAGGCGAAAAGAGAAGGCCGCCCGCGCTCGTGCTCTCCGGCAACAAGCGCAAGGAATCAAGAAGGAGTTGGTGTCTGAAAAGCCACCAAAAAATAGCAAAGTTTGGAGGCCGAAGACATTGCAAGCATCTGTTCCGGGCCCGTCTACCGCATCAACGGTAAAATCCTGGGTTAGCCCAGATTTGTCCAAGTTCAAAGTCACCATGGCAGATTGCCTTGGTCCCTCGGTCGATGATCGAGGTAAAAAACCAGTTGAAGAAAATCCAAGTCAAATAAACAAATCCTTAGTGGTTTCCTACACAGGGGGTCGCAAACACCCTCCTGTCAGAATTAACCCGGTCCAAGACAAGAGAATATCAATTCATGATCGTCTAGGACCCGTGAAGACTCCACTCCCACAAGGGGGTGTATTTAAAAACTTAACCTTGGATCGCCCAGGAGCGACGACTAATCGTCCTGTGCATGTTAACAAGGCTCATAAACCAAAGATAGGTTGCTCAAATCACGGTAGTGATGAGCTGTACTATCGAAACAGTAATTCAAGAAAAAGGATTGTCCGGGAAGATGAGTCTCATTGTGTATGCGAGAGACTCATCAAAGCGGTATTGACAGAATGCGGTTGCTCACAAACTCCAAAACGAGTTTCCGTATTCCAAAGACTTTCAACTGAAACGTTAAATCCCAAAGTGAGACGTTTCAATCAGAGAAAGCCTGCAAGACGGCAGGATGAATTCCCTGAGGTCACCATTAACATGACCGGCAGAGGAAAACAACCGTTAGTCAACCCGGACCCTGATTTCTCTTCAGAAGGAAGAGTTGAGCGGGGTCTTTCTCAAAGAATGGAACAGTTACAACGGAGGGCTAACCGACGCCGAAATTACAAAAGGATGCATGAAGGCTTATCGTCAGAAGAAGAATTATCAGATACCTGCTCTGCTATCGCTTCAGACGGTACTGTGTCCAGTGTTGGCCAAGCGAGAGAATCGTTCGCGATCACGCCAGACCAGTTAGCTCAGATACTGCAAGAAGCATTGGCCAAATAGCGCGAAGAGATCAGAGCCGAAATCAAAACAGAAATGGAGTTGACAATGCAACAGGTACGAGACTTGCAGACTCAGCAGCATCAACCGGAATCAAGCCAGAAGGCAGAGTCCAGTAGACGTAATGCCAAACCTGTACATATAGCTGAGGACGATGACAAAGAAGACGAAACTATCTTTGATGATCCTCCGCCTGATAAGGACAGTTCTGGAAGCGGTCCGGTTAAACCGACTCCTTAAGTTTATCTGAAGAAGGTTGAGGAAGAAGACAAGAAAATGCAGGATCTTGAGAGCAAGGTCAATGCACTGATGACGGCTCAGGAAGTGAAGAAAACGGGCATTCCATACCCGTACCCGAGGGAGTGGGATTTGATTCCTTACCCCCCGAAATTTAATTTGATTAACTTTACTCCTTTTGATGGCAGGGGTTCACCAACTCAACACTTGATCTATTTCAAGTCACATCTCGGCGCGATATCAGGAAATGAAGCCCTGATGGTTCGGTCATTCGTAGGAACCCTACGCGGGCCTGCCTTCGATTGGTACCGACGCCTGAAACCCGGAAGCATCACCAGCTGGGGAGATATGGAAGAACTGTTTCTCACCAACTTTTTCAACGATGACACAGAAGTTTCCATTGGTTCGTTGTTGGACGAGAAGCAGAAGAACGGGGAGTCGGTCGACGTGTTTGTCAAACGATTCCGGAATAAAGCGGTGAACTGCAGAGATCCACTCACCGAAAAATTCATCCTACAGACATGTCACAACAACTTGTCTTTGGATGTGCTGGAGATAATGGGGGTTGTACCCTCTAAGACCTGGAAGGAGTTGAAGGTCAGAGGTGAGCAAGCTGAACGGTTTCTCAAGAGGAGGAATTTGGAGAGAGGTCAGCCACCAAATAATAATCAAAATCAGAAGCAGAACTTCAATCCTCGAGGCAGAGGAAGAGGGTCGGGACCCGCTGTCGATGCGCATCAAACGTCACAGCAGCCGCCACAACCGCAGCAGTCATCATTCCAGCTGGCACCGAATCAGAATCAACAGCCTCAGAAGCAATTTAAACCCTCTGAGCCTAGATTCCCAAAGGAATACTCATTCAAAGACGATGAAGTTCCAGTTATCTTCAAGTACCTGCTAGAGAATAACAAGATTAAGCTTCCACCGGTCACAAACCAAGAAGAAGCAAAGAAGGTTAATGACCCGAAATACTGTGCGTATCACAGGAGGGTCCACCATCCCACTAAGGCGTGTTATGTCTTGAAGGACAAAATACAAACCTTAATCGATGTGGGTATTGTGACACCAAAGCCAAAGGAGAAGAAGGTGGGCGCGAATGCAGTCTCCATTAGCTTCGGATCAGTTCCCTTATCCTGGTTTCAAGCCGAGCCAGTGCCAGAGGTAAAGATGCAAACTATCAATGATGATCCTCATGGACAGCGCAAAAAAGGGTTAGTATCACATACGGCCCCTAACGGCAAAATCCTGTGGGTTCATCCGGATCTGCTCGAAGATGAACAGTGGACGACATCCACGTCAAAGAAGAAATCAAAGGGCAAAGGAAAAGAGAAGTCCTGTTACGGAGCCTCGGCGATTCCGGAGAGAGACGACGAGGAAATAGCAGCTCTACCACTTTCTGATGAAGAGCATGAAGTCTTCGCGACAAGGGGTGGAAATGAATACCATTACCAGTATCCTGAAGCTCCTAATCCTAATGGTAAAACTCTGGCAGAATTGGGGGTGGATACGACCCCACCCGTAGCAACCGAGAGACCTCAGAGAGTTGTTAAGCAGAAAGAAAAGGAACCTCAACCCAAAGAAGTTCAAATTCCGAAGCAGTCTCGTTTCAATAAACCAATTGGACGAGACAAACCGGAAAGTTCAAATGCTCCATACCGGTTCGACGTAATGACTCAGCTAGCCAATATCCCAGCAAGGATCACACTGTACGAGTTATTGCGCCTTTCGAAAGAAACCAGGATAGCATTACAAGAAGCCTTGGCTGATTCTGAGGTATTCCTCACTCAGATCAAACCAACTCCTGAAGAGCCAGTGTCGTCGGTGCAACATTGTAATCTGGCAGCCACCAAATTCCCTTGCATCGCTTTCACAAAAGAAGATATGCAAGTCCGGAATTTAAAGCATGATAGGCCGTTATATTTCACAGGATATATCGGTTCGAGCACGGTCAACCGGATTCAAGTTGATCCGGGTTCCGCTGTTAGCATCATGCCACTCCGATTGATGTACCACCTCGGAATTCCCGCCAGCAAGTTAGCCTTAACGGGAACTATTATTTATGGATTCAATACTAGCGGATCAAGACCGTTAGGAAAAATCCGGGTGAAGTGTCAACTCGGAGATCTGAAGTCTGAAGTCACCTGCTATGTGACCGATGCAGAGACTTCCTATAACTTGCTGTTGGGTCGTCCATGGATCCACGGTAATCTTATAGTTCCCTCCACCCTCCATCAGTGTTTGAAATATGTCGACACTAATGAGGAAGTTAAGACGGTGGTCGCGGATAAGCAACCATTCAAGGGGTTAGAAAACTATTTTACTGACTCCCTTCTATATGGTGCTGAGTCCGAAACTGAACCATCGGCCCATGGCACGGACAGCGGAAATGAAGCTGATACCGAAGCCGGGCTCGATTATAGTGAAGGTCTTGTATTAAATGACATTGAACCTCTTGTAATCGATCTTGACGGTGATGAATCGTCGGACGAAAGTTGTAACTGGCAACTTGCCGATGAAATAATAAAGAATGATTTAGAGTATTCGCCTTGTCTTAATGATGTAATGCAGGAATTGTATGATAATCCTAATCTACACATGCCAATTCGTTCGTCCTGCACGGCGACGAGATATCTGTAAAATTCAGCCGGGACAACGGTGATTCTACCTGCAAAGACAGGGGGTGAGAAGGAAATAATCTTTGGGAAAGGGAATCCATCCCCAGCTACTAATCTTTTCTTGGGTAGTAGCTCAGATGAGGAAAAGCCAGGACAACATTTCTCTCGATATAGTTGGCAAGCTAATGATTACATGGAGAGGCAAGGTTATGACCTCTCGCTTGGCGAAGGTCTTCATTTTGGTCAAGGAGTTAGGGTGCCACCCCGTTCTACTTATGTACCAAAAGGAAAACCAGATAATCATTATAGTCATAATAGAGGTCTAGGTTATGCTTCGTCATCTGAGGATGAAGATTGCCAACAGATCATCAGCCAATTGATAAATGGAAGCGGGCATTCATCTGATACTTCAATGTGGGACTCCGACACGAGCATCGGAGAGAGATTCAAAGCCTTAATGTCGAACATGGCGACAGTTGATCCTTCTACAACTGAAGAAGACGATCAGTTGCCTATTTGGGAAGACCCATGGATGCATTACATGAATATCCAATATGGCGACCGATTTGAACAAAGAGAACCTCCTACTGAGGATAAAGTGGTCCAAATTAATATGGGTGACGAAACTAATCCGAAACCTATATTTATCAGTGGTGACCTTCCACCAGACGAGAAAGAAGAGTTAATCGCTCTCATTAGAGAGTATATCGACGTTTTTGCTTGGAATTACGAAGATATGCCGGGACTCGATCCGAACGTAGCAATGCACACCCTCAACATAAAATCGGATGTCAAACCTGTCAAACAACAACAAAGACGGTTTCGTCCACAAATTATGGAGGCGATAGAAGCTGAAGTCAAGAAGTTGATCGACTCAGGTTTTATCAGAGAAGAACAACATCCTGAATGGCTAGCTAACATTGTTCCGGTTCTTAAAAAGACCGGAAAGATCAGAATCTGTATTGATTTCAGAGATCTGAATGTCGCCTGTCCTAAAGATGACTTCCCACTACCAATTACGGACGTCATTATCGACAATACTTGCGGATTCGAGAGAATGTCATTTATGGATGGTTTCTCAGGGTATAATCAAATCAAGATGCACCCAGACGATGAAAAGCATACAGCATTCAGAACACCCATGGGGGTCTTTTGCTATACGGTTATGCCTTTTGGTTTAAAAAATGCTGACGCCACGTACCAACGAGCCATGACGCAAATCTTTCAAGAACATCTGCGGAAGACCGTTGAATGCTATGTTGATGATTTGGTCGTTAAGAGTCGTGATAAAAAAGACCACATTAATGATCTGAAGACGATGTTTGATCTGATGAGAACTCATCAGCTAAAGATGAACCCGACTAAATCCTTCCTAGGAATGTCGAGCGGTAAATTTCTCGGATTCGTCGTCACCACAAAAGGTATTCATATTGATCCTGACAAAGTGAAGGCGATAAATGAGCTGCAACCCCCGAAAAATCTTAAAGAACTCAGAGGATTGCAGGGTCGATTGGCATATATCCGTCGGTTTATATCAAATCTGTCCAGAAAATGTCAACCATTCTCTAAACTTGCAAAGAAAGGCGTGTCATTCATTTGGGATGAAGCGTGTCAAAAGGCGTTCGAGGATATTAAAGCATATCTAGCGAACCCACCTATTCTCGTTGCACCGAAATCGGGCAGACCGTTTCTGATTTATGTCAAAGCGACGAGCCATTCGTTAAGTGCATTACTTGCACAAGACGACGATAACGGTCACGAACAAGCAGTATATTACTTGAGTCACACATTGGTAGGAGCTGAATCTCGCTATCCAATGATCGAGAAGGAATGCCTTGCATTGGTATTTGCCGTCCAGAAAATGCGACACTATTTAGTGGGGCAGACGATTTATGTCATCTCCAACATAAATCCTGTCCGCGTATTTATGACCCAGCCGGCCTCCATGAATTGGCGCTTAGCTAGATGGGCTCTACTCTTATCGCAATACGACTTGTACTTTAAGCAACAAAAATCGGTTAAAGGACGAGCTATTTGCGAACTTCTGGCGGAAAACCCTACAAAGGATATAGTCGAATTATACGACGATTTGCCGGATGAAACCCATGAAGTGAACATCACCTCACATCAACAAGTATGGCAGTTGTACTTCGACGGGGCCTCTCGTGCAACCAATGTGGCAAGCGCACCCGGATGTTCTAAAATCTTCTCAGGAGTAGGGGTCGTTTTAGTTTCCCCGGAAAAGCATGTTTTGCCTAGAGCATACTCGTTAACCGGACCATGTTCTAATAATGTGGCCGAGTACAACGCGTTAATAATTGGACTCAATTTTGCCAAAGAGCTGGGGGTCGAATACCTTGAAGCTTTCGGGGATTCTCAACTGGTAGTGAATCAAATACGAGGAGAGTATGAAGTCAGAAGTCCAGACCTGATTCCATACCATCAGGTGGCTATTGAGATGGCAAACTCATTTGAAGGATTTTTCATTGAGTACGTTCCACGTCTCCAAAACGCGTATGCAGACGCATTGGCGGCATTGTCAGTATCATTGGCTCAACCTCCCGAAACAGAACAATTGATTACAGTGAAGACTCACCAGCTTATCGTTCCAATCTACGACTCGGATGTTAAAGAAGCATACTCAACAGCAGTTGAACCCGAAGTTCGAGATTGGCGCTTTCCCATTATCGACTACGTCCTACATGGTATATTGCCTGAAGATGTAAAAGAAAGGGAATCGATTCGGCGAAGAGCACCGAGATTTTACTACAACGCCACAGCACAAATGTTGTATCGACGATCGTACGACGGTCTTCTACTCTGTTGCTTATCCGGCAAAGAAGCGGAACAAGCACTCAAAGAGGCGCATAATGGAATATGCGGTGCGCATCAGCCCGGTCCTAAACTCTGTGATCGACTTAGAAGAATCGGGTATTATTGGCCAACTATGGTAAAGGATGCAGTTGACTACGCACGACGATGTGAAGTGTGTCAGTTACATGCAAATTATATGCACCAGCCTCCCGAGTATTTACACCCATCGGCGACGTCGTGGCCATTCGAAACTTGGGGCATGGATATCGTAGGTCCTATTTTCCCACCATCGGTTAAAGGGGACCGCTTCATTTTGGCAATCACCGACTACTTCTCAAAATGGGCAGAAGCAGTTCCACTTAGAGAAGTAAAGACGAGTGAAGTCATTAAGTTTATTAAACACCATGTCATATATCGGTACGGTGTTCCAAGACGAATAGTACATGATAATGGTCCTCAATTCGTCAGTAACGCATTCATCAAGTTTTGCGGCAAATTCGGGATTAAGGATGTTTCATCAACCGCTTATAATCCCACAGCTAACGGATTGGCCGAAGCTTTTAACAAGACCATCATCAAAATCTTGGCAAAATTGGTGAAAACCAATAAACGAGATTGGGACGAAAAACTCGGTGAAGCCTTATGGGCTTACCGTACAACTGTCCGTACGCCAACCGGAACAACACCACATGCCTTAACATATGGATGTGAAGCTGTTCTACCATTGGAAATACAAATTCCTTCTCTCCGCATCGCTCTCGCAACGGGAATGACGACAGAAGAACATCATCAGAAACGTCTCGAAGAGTTAGAGATGTTAGACGAAAAGCGCTTGGAAGCTCAGCAACAGATCGAGTTTTATCAGGCCAGAATTTCTCGGACTTTTGATAAAAGGGTCCGACGACGAAGTTTTAAAGAAGGAGATCTGGTTCTTGCTGTCCGAAGACCTATGATTCTCACTTCCAAGAAGAAAGGAAAATTTGAACCTAAATGGGAAGGGCCGTTTGTAATAGAAACAGTCTATTCAAATGGTGCATACCGCCTGGTCACTCAAGACGGTAATAAATTGATGATGCCAATAAATGGGAAGTTCCTGAAAAAGTATTACCCATAATACGTTCAGGATAACCTATGTAAAACGGAAAGTTCCTAGGGAGTCCTATGCGGGATATTTCGGGATAATCTGTTATCAGTTGATTATCATGAAAAAAAATGATGATCATATGAATAAGATGTTTTTACTAATATCGTTGAGATGAGATTTAATGACAGTTAATCTTTCCTCACGAAACCTTGTAACACAATTATGGAAGGGGAGTCTCGATGACTTGTAATCCCACGCCATGAAATCCCCACCGATCAGATCAACCAAAGGTCATCGGTCGGTCGAATTTTTACGCTTAAAATCAAAATTGCCCACCGAGTAATTCGTACAAATCAACAAATTCATTGTTATTTGTACCCTGCTCTGGTCAAACCTTCTTACAGTCAGGACCAAAGCCAAAATCCCCTCTCGATTCATTCCATGAACGAGAGGTCCACAAATCGAGTGATCAAACCTTTAAACAGTTAGGATCATTTCAAAACCCCCACTTGGTCAAACCTTCTTACAGTTAAGACCAAAGCCAAAGTCCCCTCTCGATTCATTCCATGAACGAGAGGTCCACAAACTGAATAATCAAACCTTATGACAGTTAGGGTTATTCAAACCAATTCGGATTCTTTAAGTGGAGATCCCACTTTGAGTTTCCTTTGCATCAGGAGATGTAGGCGTCAAAAAATGCTGAAAGATATCCAATCACAGTCCAAGAGGAAGTCATCCAAAAAATCAGAAAAGAACACAATTATGGAGTGTCTCGCCGTGCGAGACAGTCTTTACTGTCTCGCTGGGCGAGACAGGCTTTTACTGTCTCGTCCACGCGAGACAGTATTTACTGTCTCGCTGGGCGAGACAGACTTTTACTGTCTCGCCCACGCGAGACAGTCTTTACTGTCTCGCTGGGCGAGACAGACTTTTACTGTCTCGCCCACGCGAGACAGACTTTTACTGTCTCGCCCACGCGAGACAGTCTTTACTGTCTCGCCGGACGAGACAGACATTTACTGTCTCGCCCATGCGAGACAGTTTTCAGAGGATCAAAACGGTTTTGAAAACTACCCTACACGTGTCCATTAACTGCCAAAGGACGTGGGAACATCGTGGGCGAAAATCACGTTGAGAACTGCCAGAATAACTGAATTTCAAGACGTGGGAAGGCAGTTACGAGAAAACTGCCAGGAATATCGATCTCGCGCGACAGTATTTTGCTGTCTCGCCAGGCGAGACAGTAAATTTACTGTCTCGCTGGGCGAGACAGCAAACACTGTCTCGCTGGGCGAGACAGCAAACACTGTCTCGACCAGCGAGACAGTAAATACTGTCTCAGAAGACAGTTTTGTATGAGGGCTATAAATACCCCCCGAGATCATTTCCAGAGGGAGGTTGGCACAAGAGAGATCCAGAGGCTGACCAGAGCACATTTCTGAGCAGACAGAGCAGAGTTCTTCAATTCAGAGCCATTCCTTGACATTCAAGCTTTGACTTGATTTCAAGAAGAACGACTATCTTACATCGATAAGATATCGTTTCATATTCTCACTTCGATAAACGAAGGAAGAATCAAACCCCTCACGATTCAATCAGAATCTGTGATTCGGTGGTCCACGAGTCAAAGCGCTCCCGGCACAGGCAAAGATCCCACGCAAGCAGTGATCCAAACAACGATCCTGCGTTTGTTTCTAAAAAGTTGTAATTTTCATTTTGTTGTGTAAAAGGAGTCTTATAAAAAGGCTACTTCTTTTGAATTTGTTGTAATCGACCGAAGATATAATGAATTCCACATCGAAAGCAACTTTTGACGAAAACAGGAGATAGAATATAAAATTCTTCCTCTCCGATTCTGGGTTTATCTCTACCAACAAACAAGAGACAGGGAAATGGAATATGAAATTATTCCTTTCCAATTCTGGGTTTATCTCTACCAACAAACAAGAGACCAGGAGATAGAATATAAAATTCTTCCTCTCCGATTCTGGGTTTATCTCTACCAACAAACAAGAGACCAGGAGATAGAATATAAAATTCTTCCTCTCCAATTCTGGGTTTATCTCTACCAACAAACAAGAGACCAGGAGATAGAATATAAAATTCTTCCTCTCCGATTCTGGGTTTATCTCTACCAACAAATAAGAGACAGGGAAATGGAATATGAAATTATTCCTTTCCAATTCCGGGTTTTTCTCTACCAACAAACAAGAGACTTTGAACTAGAATATTCAAGTTCTTCCTTCACAAGCCTAGGTTCGTTTTCATACAAAGAGAACGTAATCTATCTACACTTTAAAATCCATGTCATTCACACATGGGGGATGTTATCTCTATCCCTTATTAGAGATAAGCCTACATCTAACACATGTAGCCTACACATTCAATGCTGTAGTGTAAAGTCTAAAAGAGTTTAAATCTTTTAGCCCAACGTTATATGTGAAACAGACCTAGATAATTCACATACTAGCCCGATTCAAACGGTATCGGTAAAGGCATATCAAATCCGTTGATGGCTGAGGATTTGCCAAAAATCCTATAAGTATTATCATTATTTATTCTAAACAAAAAATGAGTAATCATAATAAAATCTCAATGAGCAAAAAAAAAGTTCATTATATTGATCGAAAATGTTCAAACAAAAGAAAGTATACATGTTCTTCAATTACAAAAGCTTATATTGACTAATCTGATTTTCAAGTTTTGAAAGCTCTAATGCATAAGCTTGTTCAAGCTCAGCCGCCAATTTGATTTTGAAGGCTTCTTCGTCAACATTATGAAGCGCGGCGACCTCTTGTTCCTTTTCAACAAGTATTTTATCTTGAAGATTCAGCTGTTGTAACAGTTTTTCTTCAGCCTGAATTTCCTGCGTCAGCTCGGACTCCAAGACCTCATGAGCGTCTTTGGCCATTGCAAGTTCTTCCTCTAAGCGAGCTATTTCCGCTCGACTCGATTCTAAATCCCGGCGTAGATTAACCTTGGCTTGTGTTCTTTTGCTAACGCTCACCTTAAGTTGATCACTTTGGGCTCTTAGCTGTTGAAGTTCGAGATTAGCTGATTTTTGGGAATCACGCCAAGCTTGCAACCTGGAGTCCATATGAGAAGCGATATAGGAGGGTATGCCTTTAGCGCGAAGAGCTTGTAGAAGTTTAATATGTCGCTTCAAATCAACCAAATAAGCATTGATCGAATCGGCTAACTCATTATACCCTTCCTCTCTGAATCCTGATATAAAACGCTCGAGAGATTTTTTATAACTCTCAAAGTGCGATCCTTTGAAGAGAATATGATCGACCATAGAGTTCAAAAAGGGGATGAAGCCCTGGAGATTGGAACAGATGACAGCCTTGTTCGGATCGTCGTCGACCAATAACGCTTGTATTTGATTCGATAATGATGAAGGAACTGCGATGAGGGCAAATAAGTCAGTACAGAACATATGAATGCATACAAGACAACAGGATGAAGCATACCAAGTTTGACGGAAGAGCCTTCAATACGACTTGGTTCACCCAAGGAGGGTAGTCCGGATTCCTGAACAACCAAGGTTGATTCAAGAACGATAGCTGTTGATGCACCCGTTATATCAGATGTTTTTTTAACTACAACCTCGGAAAACGGCGGGTCCAAGCTAAGAGACTCCTTAGGAGGGGATTCTACAAATAAAAGGATTACAATGATTATAATGGAATAATAATCCGAAATTTGAAACTAGTTATGGTAAAACTTACCAGCCCTAGGCACAACATCAGCCGATGTACCAACTTCTTCAGTTGGTCTTGCTTTGGTTGTGACTGGACTAATCTGGGGAGTAACGGTGACCTCTATCATCATGGGGTCCATAGGAGTACGGGGTTGAGATTCAAGAACTAATGATTGCAAATCAACCTCAGTTCTTGCCCATGGTACGAGCTCACGACCCTCGGTCTGATCAGTCGTTCCAGTGATTGTAGTTGTATCAGTTTCGACGGCTGGTCCTATAATTCAAATATTTATGCGATTAATCAAGTCAGAAAAT
>BQKN01061416.1:0-28495 GCA_022839385.1 Asparagus kiusianus | reverse complement strand
ATGCACCAGGAACTGCAGGGGAAAAAACAATTATCGGTAAAATCAAGGTTCTAGATAACGTAAAATTAATGATCACAAGAAAAGATCGAGGAAGCGCAAACCTGAACTATATAGTTGAACTATATAACCATTAATATCTATGGTCTGTCAAAATACAACCTCAAACCAGTAGAAATAATGTGTAGCTGAAATTTTATTTTGGGTGCAAGACGTGTTGGTTTGCACTCCAAGTGCAAGGGATATAAATGATTTACATTAGGTAGTGTAGAAGAAGTCCAAACATCACAGGAAACTGACATTGAAAGAAGTAAGTGGCATTTGGAATTTACTTTGATTTTGAGCATTATTAAGCTCGATCAGTTTTGCATTTAAGTACAATAGAATTCTCCCCGATTGCCTCTCCTTACCCCAAAATGCAATATTATAGCCTCTCGTAGTCTTGAAGTGCTAAATGCTTCATAGTTCTAGAAGCTTCAGACCGGTAGATGCAAATTAAACTAGGTCCTAATTTGTTGCCGTAGCACTATTAATCTTGAAGCGAGACCTCGACAAGAAACGTATAATCTATTATACAGAAGGTAGAGAAGGCCATAGCCATATTACCTGAAGACAAACCGGAGGTTGACAGATAGAACCCAGATATATGGAATCCAAAACTCAGACCAAGGAACGACCAAAGAACTAACTAAAAATGTCATAAACGAGATCATATATCGATCGTAGATGAGTTTGAGAAGTAAAATCTAATCAAAAGGTCAAACAAATTACAGCTTACAAGCAAAAAACTTGTAAATTCTAGTCGCGCTTCAAACTTGGCTGCGAATGATGTTCAGTATGTGCAAGTCACAAAACTGCAAGGCTGATATTCTAGCGGACGCTTAAGGGCCCGTTTGGATAATGGAAGTATTGGAAGTAAAAAATAGGTTATAGGAGTAACTTTCAAAACTATGAAGTTGGAAGTAGTGGAAATAGAATTTTTTTTATTTGTTTCATATATTTTTAGAAGTAATGGAAGTAGGACTTCTTCATCTTTATTTACTTTTTTTGTTTGGATAACATTTGGAAATATTACTAGGAAGTAATTTTATCAATGAAAAATTGTTAGAAGTAACTAATAAAGGAAATATTAATAAAAAATTTATTTATTTCCTAATTAATATGCATTTCAACTACTTCCGAGCTACTTCTAAGTATTAAGAGTTGGAAAAATATTTTGGAAGTAAGGATGACACGTAGGCGCCACATAAGCGTTTAAGGAAGTATTGGAAGTAAGTTTTTCAAAGAACCAAACATACTTTTTTGCTTGAAAGTAGCAGAAGTAACATTTACTTCTTTTACTTTAGCTACTTAATTCATAATTTATTCGGTGCAAACAAACAGCCCTAAGAGAATACGAACCTGCATATTTTTGATTGATACACACGATAAATGACAGCTGGAGACACATTAAAATGTGCTAGCATTGGCTCTGGACTTCGACAAGATACAACTTGATTGTGTTATATTTTGCTTGCTCTGCATTAAATGGCAGCTTAATTTATTTTTTTGATGTTCGATTGATGATTTAGGTGGCGTACAAAGAGAAAGGTATACATCCACAAATATAGATACCCCACTAGATCTAACAAATCCACTTGTATTTTGTCATTTCCTTTCTCCATTAAAGGTATTATTGAGAATCACCCACCATGGATAACGCAGGGCGGTCTGGGGATGCAGTGAATAATACTGTCAACACTCCCAAAGTCCCTGATTTGATCCTGTTGTATCCTAAGGTATTCAAGAATCCGATAAACGAGTGGATTTTGATAAGAGTAGTGATCCTATAAGAACCATGATCCATCCTCATAGGAATCAGGTGATTTACATTATATATGGAGTAACTATAATTCCCAAACTAAGGCTCTAACCACCTATCAATGGTATAGATCACCTCATTCCATGCATATTGCTCTGATAGAATCTTTACTCTTATAAAAGGTCACCAACGCAAAATGCAGACCGACACTGTCATAGGGGTTATCTGTAAAATGAGATACTTATTGGATTTTATTTTATTTATTTATTTATTTGCAATTCGATAGTTATTGAGGGTTTAGTGCGGTTTTAGAAGATATTGGGGGTTTTCTGCAAAATGCTAAAAGTTCTTATTAGTTCTTTAGTATAATTTACACTTGATTAAATACGATTGGATCAAAGACCACTTAGGGTCAGGGGATTGAATTTGTTACAAAATCCTGCTTGAAACTGCACCAATAGTAGTGATAATAATGGAAATGACAACATACATAAGATAGTACGTAATATTAATTCTACAACAGAAAATAAGATAGTAACATTCTATCTGCACAAAGTACATCAAACCACTAACCATTTCAAGAAATACGAGAATCCCTAATCTACACTTCCAGTTCCATGGAATTTCAAACTTAATGTGCATCAAACTTGGAATAATTACTGAATGATTCTAAATCACATGGCTATTCTGCAGTTGTTTCGAAGTGTTCATATTATCCAAAAAAAACTACTGAAACAGAAAAATAAACGTTGAAACTGACCCTAACCTTATGAGATTTTGAGAGAAATGTACGCGTCTGGTATTTGGATTTGCCGTGCGTTTTGTTTTGATTTCAGCACTGGAAGTTGGTCTCTATTGGGCTCCAATTACTCCCTCAAGGGATTTGGGTTTTGGGACGGAAACTGCGCAAGAGCAAGAGCCCAATAACGGCCCAAAAAGGCCTGTATTGTCCTTTTGAATATATTTTATTGATTATTCAATTCAGAGCCAATAAACCAAATGTATAGGCAATTAGTATAGATTTTTTTTTTGTTTTATATCTGGCCTATAAATATTGTGAAAGTGTTAAATTACGCTAAGTCCTTTATCTCCACAAAAAGTAATAATTTAGGCTCTATTTGGATATCATGATATTTTACTTGTTTTCATGATGTTTTTGTCAAAAACAAAACACCATGCGTTTGATAACCATGATATTTTTTGAGCTAAATCATCCTCAAAAACAAAACACAACACTTATTTTAAAACATTTTTTAGATGTTTTAAATTTGGTTTTTTGATTTTGAGTTTGACGAGGTGTTAATATAATATTTAATATAATATATTAAATATAATTAATATGTAGTTATTATTGACATGCTTATTATATTATATTATATCATACCATAATATGTTAGTTAATCTAATATATTGGTAATATTTATTAAATAATATAATAATATAATAATTAAAATATCTTATATAATAATATAATAACATATTAAATACTAGTATTTGATATGTTGATAATGTATTATATAATAATAAATAATTATAAAATATAAATAAACTACTAAAAATAATAAAAAAGCGATAATAAATAATAATATGATAATGATATAATAATATACTATGCAATATTATAATCACTATAATACTATTAACTTTTTAATAAATAAATTATAATAAATTAATAATTATAATATATGATATAATAGTAACATATTTAATAATAAAAATAATATAATAATAATAAATTTGTATAGTAAATGTAATATAATATATAAAATATTAATATATTATATAATAAATAATATAATATATTATAAAGTAAAATAATTTATTGCTAACAAATGTTAATATGAAAATAATATATTCATAATATAATAATATTTACTTATATCGTAAATTATTAAAGTATCATTAATAAACTCTAACATATTAACATATTATATGATATTAACATATTTATAATATATTAATTTATTAGTAATATTATAAATATAATATTATATTATATTAATAATAGCATAATATTATTTTAAAAATATCATATAATATATAACAATTAAATATATTATTATTTAAAATAATATGCAATAATTATAATATAACGTAACACACTAAAGTATAAGATAATATTATAATACATTATACAATATTATATTATATTATATTTAATATCTATAATACTATAATAATGTAACCTAAATATTATAACATTTTATGTATAATATATTTTATTATAATTAATATATAATATATTAATAATATGTTTAATGCTAATATTGTAACGGGTCAAACTCGCATTGACCAAAAACACTCAACATGGTGTTTTGAAAGCACTTTGAGAGAAAAACATAACACCATGGGGTTTTATTATAAAAACAAAACAAGAAAAACATCATGATATCCAAAAAAAGCCTTAAGAATACAAATGTAAATTTAGAGAAAGTATTGATCATGAATTGTCATAATTATAACCATAATCATCTAGAATTTATTGAATGTTCATGATTTAGAGAGTGGGTTTCCGACTCTTTAAGCATCCAAATTTCTAACAGACATTCAATAAATTGAAATTTAATTTGCCGTTTTTCTCCTAATAAAATGTGGACTCTTCCATGCCATAATGATTGGAAATGCATAATTTACAAAAAAAAAAAAAAAAAAAATTAAAACTTTATCCAAAAGAAAATCTTCATTTTTCTTTCAATTTGATGACTTTATATATCATGCAACGACTATTGCCGTAGTTACCGAACCCATCTTTACTCACTTATATCAGAGTAAAACACACAATTATAAACAAGGCCAACCAAACTTTAATTTTTTTTTCTTCTCCAAAGCATTGAAATAAAATCAAAAGACTAGACAACAATATCCTACTCTTACATGAACTATATATGATCAAACATTATTCATGCTAGTTCTACTCAAAACCCTAACTTTTATATAGTTCCTTTTAATTTGCATTGCAATCAAGTGAAGCTCCTGCTGCTATTGCTTCCCCGAGAACAAGACGACCGAGAAGAAGATATCATCTCAATCAAATCCATATCCTTCTTGCAACTCGACGAGTCTTGATCATCTGCGATAAACTTGAAATTATCGCTCTCAAATGCATCAAAACAGGTCAAAGGCCCTTCATCTATCAAGCAAGAGAGATAGGCATCGTTCTCTGAGAACTCAATTGGAGGAGGCAACAACTCATCCATACTCATCAACTGCCCATGATCATCACCAAAACTCAAAAAATCGTCGTAAAAGCTCTGCATGGTCTCAATGCAGTCATCCACTTGAGTCATACTAGAGAAGGAGGAGTCATTGACGGGTATAGATTGGAGAGGGTCGGAGGAATCGGACCGGATGAATTGGGTTGGCGTTGCGTTCTCTTTCTGGGTTCTCCTTCGGATGTATTCTTGTAGGATCGATGGGTTGCAGTTTGCTGATCCGTTGTTGCTTGGTTTTCTCTTGGTCTTTCTCTTCGAGTTCTGCCTTCTCTTGGTGGCATTCCAATGGTTCTTGATGGAGTTTTCGCTTCTTCCAGGGATGAGTTTCGCGATTTCTGCCCATCTGTTACCGAGCTTCTCGTGGGCTTCGATTAGGAGAACTTCTTCTTCTTCACTCCATGTGTCCTTCTGAACAGAGGAAAATGTTAAGAATATGTACACATAATTAAGGTTGAAGAAATTACATGATAAATACATGTAAACTTTGAAGAAATATAGCAGTATACATGGTAAAGATCATCATAATATTAAAGATATATATTAATATTGTGTCAAAATATTTGAAAATTTTGCACTTCTGATTTAGTCGTAACGAAGGCGAAAAAGAATTGGAACGACCTTAATATCAGGCCGCAAGTGATTGTGCCATCTCTCTCTACATTGCTTCCCGATCCTACCAACCAAATTCTTAGCAATCTGAGACCACTTCCTTACTCCATGTTGCTTCACCAATTTCACCAACAAACTATTACAACAAAAACAAAATACATACATTAGCCAAAAATATCATAAAACCAAAAACTTTAAAGAATTACAGTAATAAAATAGATCACCTATCTTCTTCTGCAGTCCATTGCCCCTTAACAACATTTACATTATTCGAACTAGCAGAAGAAGAAAAAGAAGCCCCCTTAACCCCTCCAACTTTAACAACTTCCTTCCTCTTCTCACCATCAAAATCTCCACTATTGAACCTTGTACAGTATGAACCTTCTCCTTCAACAAGTAGTCCATTATAAATCCCTGAATCATCTAACAAAATGCCGTGAGGGAGAACGCCGATTGAACCAAGAGAAGAAGAAGACTCATACAAATTTGTTCGATTGGTACTTAACATCTCATCCTCCTTCATCACTCTCTTTGGTACATTACTATCAGTCTTGTTACTAGAGAGATCGAGCTCTCTATCACAAGGGCTTGATAGAAACCTCGCCAACGGCGTCAATGGCGCTTCCTTCTCTAAGTGGTTCCACACAAGATGAGCTCTTCTTTCCATTGAGGTAGAGAGGCAGAAGAGAGAAGTGCAAGGGTTTGATGAGAGAGCTATGCACTTGTTAGTGCTTATAGTAGTAGTAAAAAATGCACATGAGGAGGGTTTGCTATATAATTAATAAAAACCTAAGTAATGATATTTGCACCTGAGTTTGCTAACGCTCAGTCACTGACTTATGGGTCCCACGAATAGGTTGGGTTTTAAATCGTGAAGGAAAAAGGAGCTTGAGGTATGGAGCCACATAATATAATACTAAATACGGGATTAAATTAACTTGCCAAATTAGCGCAGCTAATACTGTTTAAATTCCCACTTTTGAAACTTCCATTGAGCTCATTTTAATGGTGGGAAATTGTCATCACATGTTATGAGTACGTGTTAAATTCTTATTAAATTCTAGTCTTTAAAACTCATTAATTCTTATTAATTTTATGAGGGGATATTGTTAAGTGGAGAGATTAGTGGTAATTTCCTTCAATTTGATATGAATTTGGCTCATCTTATGCTAATTGGATCCAATTATACCGCAAACAAGTTAGGCCTAGGACAGAGACTGTCTTCGATTTGGCGAGTTCGATGCATTTGAAGAGATATGGAGGTCAAAATGATTGTTCAAAATTAGTCTAAATTTTTTTTGATTTGTTTTCTATACATGTACAGTATTGGGAAAGGTTAAACTACCAAATTGACATTTAAAAAAGATTCACATTGGTATTTAAGATATCTCTGATGATGTTTTGGTATTTAAAGTGGGTTTAAATTGGCACTTGGGTCTAAATTTTCGTCGGCGTTAACTTTTTCGGCGGGAAAGTTTCTCTGCCCCCCTAACGTCTTAAAATCATTGTATTATATACCCTTCTTCTTCTCCTTCTTCCAGAAAATTTCTTCCCACCCCTCCCTCAAACCCATCCCCTTCCTCGGACACCGCTCCCCTCCCCCCTCCTCGGCTCCCCCAAACCCATCCCTTTCCAGAAAATTCCTTACTTTGATTAATGATTTTTACAAAAATTTACCAAATTTTCTTAGTTGAATAGTTCAAGCATATTCAATCATGAATTTAGTGAACTCCCAAGTTATTCAATGCAAAATCATTCCATTTTATGAATTAATCCTCTGCTCATTATACAGATTTACTCACTCAGTCTATTATCTCAAGCAAATCTTGTCATCTCCAACAACAAGAACAATCCCTGCACAATCCTGCAATTCAAAGCAAAATCCTACAAGTTATCATCAAGACATCAATGAGGAATAAATGGCTTATTCTAATTTCTCTTTCCAAATCAACAAAGCCTCAAAGCTTCATGCCCTCTTCAATAATTATCTCAACCCAACACTTCTCGTTAATCACTTTGTATTTAAAGTGAGTTTTTGCTTAACATGACCTACGATGCACTTGAGTGGAGGTTGATGGGTGAGTTTGAGTATTGAGGGGTTTGGGGGGGGGGGGGGGGGGGGGAAGGGGATGGGTTTGAGGGAGGGAGTTGGAATAAATTTTCTGGAGAAAGTAGAAGAAGGGTATAAAATACAATGATTTTACGACGTTAGGGGGTGCAAATAAATTTTCTCGCCGGAAAAGTTAACGCTGACGAAAATGTGGAGCCAAGTGCTAACTTAAACTCACTTTAAATACCAAAGTATCATCAGAGATATTTTAAATACCAATGTGGTAAAACGAGTCTTTTTTAAGGCTGTGTTTGGTATGAGTGGAAGACAAAGAAAAGAAAGGGAAAAAGAAAGAGAAAAGAAACCAAAAGAAAAAGAAAGGAAAAAAAAATTTCTTTTGTTGTTTGGTTAGCTAGAAAATTGTAAAGAAAATTATAAGGAAAGTAAAATACATTCTGATACATTTAAAACTTTCTTCTCTTTTATATATAATATTCTATCTCTTTGCGTAGTTTTTTGGGTTACCTTTGCTCTTGAATTTTGAGGAGATTTGTAGATAACCCTTTAACTATTTTAGTCATTAACTTGTCATGATATGTGAAATATAAGACTTAATGATGTCACTTTGGGTTCAAAGTATAAAATATTCAAAGGATTTAGTAGAATAAAAGAAGTTAGTGGGCTTATATCCAAAATCTTTCAATGTTCTGGAGCTTTTTAGAATTAAATGAGTTTTGGGGTTTAACTACAAAACCCCAAAGTTCAAGGGGCCTAAACCTTTTGCTTATTCAACTTTTTATTATTTTTTACTTGGCTTTGGGCCCCATGTAATAGAAACAGAGCTTTGATATAAGAAAAATTCCTCAATGACTCAAAATATGGGACCAATAGAGGGGACAAGTGAGGTGTCTCCCTCCTATTGGATAATGAGTTGGCCATCATTAATGATGACCAACTCATTATCCAATAAAAGAGAGACACCTCACTTGTCCCCTCTATTGGTCCCATATTTTGGGTCCCTGAAGCAAAGCTCTTGATATAAATTTATCCTTGGACCCACATGTAATCAAAATGAGACGGGGGAGTGTCTTTTGGTGCTCAAGGAGCAGTGGCCCGATGTTTTTTCCCATCATTTTCACTGGGTTTGGACGATGAAAACCAAAATGAAAATTATAACGGTTTTTTTCCTCTGGATTTTCATTTTATCTTCCTTCCTAGAACCAAACTACAAAAAACTATTTCATTTTCATTTTTTTTCCTTTTCTTTCGTTTCTCTTCCAACCAAACAGAGCCTAAAAGTCGATTTGGTGGTTTTGGGAAATATCTATAGGGCTTATGAGTAATATAGCTTCCGAAGACAGCAAAGTGAAGCGTGGGCCTTCGGCCCATCCATGAGAATCATTTCCAGCTTGATTTCTATTCTATTGTTTAACTTACCTCATTGGATAATTCGTAACGAACCGAAAGAAAGAAAGAATCATTTCTGAGATGAACATGGAGTTCAACAGGGAGAGATATGACGATAGATTCAGCACTTTTCATGAGCCGCAAACAACGGTGGAGTCGACATTTTATCTCAATAACCTCGTCATATGTCTTATCATGGTTGAATTTGATATGTTTTGATAACTTAATAGTTTTGTCTTCTCTTTAGTGGTGGTGTCCTCTTCTGATTTTAGGGGCTGTTCGTTTCGCAATTTTTTTGGGGAAATCAAAGAATAGGAAACCTATTTCCTATAATAATTGTTTTGAGGTTGTTTGGTTGGTTTAAAAAAGAAGGAAATTATAGAATAGGAGATGAGATGAGATGAGTTGTCACCTTATTATTGGATGATGTGAGTGATTTTAAAAAAAAAAATGTTTTGAGGTTGTTTGGTTGGTTAAAAAAATAAGGAAATGAATTGGAGGTATATTATTGGATGATGTTTTGAGGTTGTTTGTGTTTGGTTCGTTTTTAAAAATAAGAAAATAGATGAGATGAGATGAGTTGGAGGTATATTATTGGATGATGTGACATATACTTAAAGAAATCAATTTCTTGTTTTTTTTAGGAAATGGATGGAAGTGAAGGTTTAATGAGATGAGATGAGTTGTCACAATATTATTGGATGGTGTGTGTGATTTTTAAATATGGGATAAGATGAGTTGTGATGAGTTGGATGATGTGACATATTTCTTGTGTTTGGTTTATTTTTAAAGGTAAGAAAGGGGATGAAATGAGATGAGTTGGAAGATAAAAATAATATTTTATTAGATGTTGTGGGTGAGTTTTAGGGATGGAAATGGATAAAAATATTATTTTATTGATTTCCTTGTACGATTTCCTTTTCTTGGTTTTTAGGAAACCAACCAAACGGGCCCTTAGTGGTAAAATAAGAAATCTGAAGGTGTAGTGTGACATCATCGCATATTAACCGTCCCTGACTAGACAACATAATAATATATCCAAACAAATTAAAGTCAATTTCATGGACATGTGGGAGAAAATCCTTGAATAGCTAAAGAACCTAGAAAATAAGACTTGTATGAGCCGCTGAAAATAACTATTTGTTAGTCATATTTTATAAGCTACTTCTAAGAACACTAAGATGTTTGGTAAATTTATGCGTAAAAATCAATATTAACTAAAAATATCATAAGCTACCTCTAGGAACAGTTAGATGTTTGGTAAGTTTATACTTAAAAATCAATATAACTGAAAATATCAAAACTAGGCATAATTTTAACTATCAAAATAGACAAGAAGTTTTTGAATAGATAAGAGTGTAGTAATATCAAAAGCAAAATGATATACATTATTCTATAAAAATCTGAGGCCTTTTAAAAGCATCCCGGATAGGTTGCTTATAAAACCATCCCCTTAAAGTTAAGAGTGGTGTTAGGGGCACACCCCTAACCACACCCTCCACCACACCTTCTCTCCCTCTATAGCGCATTGGGCCTCATGATAAATTTTAAAAATAAAATTTGTTGTGGGGCCCAATGCGCTATAGAGAGAGAGAAGGTGTGGTAGAGGGTGTGGTTAGGGGTGTGCCCCTAACATTTCTATAAAGTTAAATACGAAGTAGGCCCAATCATTCAAGGAGCTTGCAACTAAGATATCCGACTCAACGCGGTATCGGGTCCATGGATCCAAGGTCCAAACCCGTAATTCGCTTCGGTTCCGGATCCGCACGTATAAAAATCAACCGCTCACCAATAAAAATCTGGCAGACTCAAAACCCTCAAACCCGATAAAACCTTCTCCCGTCTCCCCCAAATTCGCCCAAATTCGGAAAGCGTAGCCCCAAATTCCCAAACCCTAGCCCTAATTAATGGCCGCTGCCGTAGCTCCTCCTCTCCGGAATCGGCAAGGCCCAAACCGCGGGCTTGACGATGACAACCTAGTGTTCGAGACGAGCGCAGGAGTCGAGGCGATCACGAGCTTCGACAAGATGGGGATTCGCGATGATTTGTTGAGAGGGATCTACGCGTACGGATTCGAGAAGCCCTCGGCGATTCAGCAGAGGGCTGTGATGCCGATCGTCAGCGGTCGAGATGTGATCGCACAAGCTCAGTCTGGGACCGGGAAGACCTCCATGATCGCTCTCTCGGTTTGTCAAATGGTGGACACGACCTCGAGAGAGTGAGTTTTCTTCCTTTGGTTTTAGTTTGGTTGCCCTGATATTTTGTTGAACTCTAGTTATTGCACTCTATGGTTATAGTTATTGTGAAACTTCAAATAGTTTTGCGACATAAAATGCCGAGTTGTTTAGTTAACCTAAAGCTAGGGCTTGATACTGAAAAGTGCATGATGCCCTTTTCACCTATAGACCCTTAAATTTCTTTAAACCCTAAAGAGTTAATTGTTTAGGCGGTCTTTATAGATGTTCAATGGATGCGCTTGAATTTAGAGTTATAAAGCTATAGTTGAAATTGGATACAGATGATTCATAGTTGATAATGTTGCTTAACACCTTGGAAAGGGCTAAAAAAGTATTGTTTCTTATATATTAATAATTAATAATTTTGGTTTTTTAAAATTTACTCAGCTTGTCTTCTTTCACCTCTGTTCTTTGTCCCCTTCCAGTACTGGTTTTGTTTAATTTCGAGTCATTCTTTTGGGTTCTCTGTCGTCATGGCTGTGGGGTTTGTTTCTTTTAGATAAGCTATGGTACTTGATTACTAGTGCTTGAATTTAATATGTTCTCTTGGTTTTGTTAGAAAATCCCCAGTCTTTTTTCCTCTCTCATAAATCGAAGGAAGATATAAAAAGATTTAACTTCCAAAAATTCTTGTATTGAACAGTCATATTCATCAGTCAACAACCGAATCTATTTACGTTGTGGTTTTGAGTTAATTAAAATGTTGGACGTCCTTGGGAAACCTAATGCAATCGGGATGCACTTGTGGTGATCTGTCGTAGTCACAAGACATGTCAAGTTTTTACGGGAGTTTTTGTTGAGAATTGTTGCATCCTTCATTTAATATTTCTACACTGAATTATTCTGAATTTATACTCGATAACTTTTTTACTTGGAGCTAATTAAATAGCACAAAAGGAACATTTGGGTCATTAGCTACAGCACATGCAAAAGCTTTATTATTGTAGCTAATTAATGACCTAGTGTGGTCCATTTGTAATTCTATATATCTGAGATTCTGAAGTTCCTTTTCCAGATCTAATCTTTTTCCTGATATAAAGTGAGCATTTGCCAAAACCAAATGGAAACTCATTTCTCTAAGTAACAGAATCATGATTTTGCTTTAGTTTGGTTGTCTTCTTAGATTGCTTTCTAGACTTAATTTGTCTTCAATAATTCTGATCATCAGATGTTAAGTATGGTATGCAGAAGAAAAAACGCAAATTGACATGTGGTTGTTATCTCCTCTTTCTAGAGGATACATATTGTTATGTGCGCATTCAAGGAGTTTCTTTATTAAGTTTGTGGCAATCGTTTTACAGGCCTTCCTCACAATCTTTCATTTTCTTATACATTCATCTTGGTTTATTCTTTGTTGAATATGGTTTGATTATGTTTGTTGAACCATTTTTGAATCATCTGTCATTTCATGCTTAGACCATTGTTATGCTGATCATTTGTTGGTTCCATGTACGAGGGTTATGATTCTGATAGATGTTATTGAAGTTCTTTTTGATGATCTATGTCCTCATTTGTGGTGCATTAATGACGAGTAAATAGCTGCTAGCAACTAGTGTTTTAAAGGCGGCTGCCTCACTGTGATGATGCTCCCTGCGGTGTGGGGCGTTGGTGAAGCTCTTCGTATCTGATCCAGCAACGCCTTTTGTGCCTTGCAAGCATTTTGACTTTGCACGGGGAGCTTGTAATACACAACATAGTATATTTTTGTTTGTTAAACGAGTCTTTATGCTGGATAGCTCATATTCCAAAAAGTAAAATAAATCCATTAGGCCTTTTTAGTAGCCATCAATTATGACCCTAAGTAGTCCTCATTTCTATTTGATTTTGCTTGGATGTTAGTCTTGATTTGACATGTGATTTGAAAAACTATGAACTTTGCTATTATGCTGGATGTGTTAGCATTAGAAATTATGGTCGATTTATTAAGATATTACTTATCCTGACATATTGTCTAATGCTAACGCAATGCTATGTGTGCGGTGTGCGCCTCGTATCACTCGGGCGCGTGCATTGCGTTACGCCTTGCGCATGTGCGCATAAACATACTTTGCGCCTTGCGCCTTGACAACACTGCTAGCAACAAAGATTACGTAGAACCTTGATCTTATTCAGCAGTTACTTAATTAAGTCTGCATGTATATCTGTTTCTTTTGTTTTTAGGCTGTTATAGCAGCCCATTTTAATGTACGAGAGCAAGATCCTTTTGTACCAGGTTTATTCATGGATTTAGGTGCTGGAATTATTTTGTTCTATAAGCCTGTATCCTAATTAGCTGGCAAAATGAAGTGTCCAGTATTACCTGACCGATACTGAAGCTTTCAGCTTAATTACAGGCCTTTTCCTTTATTTACTTCCATGTCTCTCCCCAATAGAGCATGCAGTCCATCTTGTTTATCTCGTTAATGGAATGTTGAGGTTGATATTTTGTGTATTTATTCTGCAGAGTACAGGCACTAATTCTTTCACCCACGAGAGAACTTGCCACTCAGACTGAGAAAGTAATATTGGCTATTGGTGATTACATAAATGTACAAGCCCATGCATGCATTGGTGGGAAGAGCATAGGAGAAGATATCAGGAAACTGGAATATGGTGTTCATGTGGTTTCAGGAACACCTGGGAGAGTTTGTGACATGATTAAGAGAAGGACCTTGCGTACAAGAGCGATTAAAATTTTAATCCTTGTATGTTTCATATTCTCATATCAGTTCTGAATTATTCATGTCTAACAGCTTGGATTCACTAATTCCGTGGGTTTGCAACAGGATGAATCTGATGAAATGTTGAGCAGAGGTTTTAAGGATCAGATATATGATGTCTACAGATATCTTCCCCCAGACCTTCAGGTATGTCTTTTAATTTGGTAGTAGGTTGCCCCAAGTTAAAATCTTCAAATATCTTTGACATTGTCCTACCTTTTTATTTTTCATAATATTTAGTTAATTTTCCCTTGATGACAATTGTGTCAACTGTCAACCTAGAATCTTTGCCAAGATGGACATCAGAAATGCAATTTTAGTTGAGTTTGGAGATTGATTTCATAACTGATGAATAGCCTACAAAATGTACACGTAAAACTGATCGTGACTGACCCTTGAAAATAACTTATCCTTAAGACCTTTTTCTCCTAGGATCTAGAGCTACAATATGATCATTTTCCTTAATCTGTCCAATTTGAAAATTTCCTCTGTTGATCCTGGTCTGTACAATATGCAAGAGACTTGAATGACATGACTTATTTAGATGCTGACATGCTGTTAGTCTAACTGGTATTGGAAGTGCATGTTATCAATATAAATGGCATGATTTATATTGGTGCTGTTAGTTTGACTGGTATTTTTGTTAGTCTGACTGGTATTGCAAGTGACATAAATGACATGATTATTTATTTTTCTGAACAACAGTTTTTATTTATAGTTGATGTGATTTTCTCATGTCTTGCAATTCTCATCTCTTTTTGCTCTTGAAGTTTGGGTGGCGTTGGAGGTTGCTAACATTACCAACTCTAATGTGATTTAAATAATTGGGTTAAGCAGTTTTTCTAAGATCCACTATAAGTAATGTTATTTAGGTATAAAAATGCCAGCGAACAGCTTATGAGGTTTGGATATGTATATTCTTGTATCTTCACCCAATAATCCAAAGTGAAAATGTTAATTATCTGCTCATATATTGGTCGGACAAAAGTCGGCTTCTTTAATTAATTAATGAACTCTTGCATATCTTTGGGTAATTTTTACTATGGTGTCCGTAATACCTATGATATTTATTGTCAGGTTGTTCTGATATCTGCAACACTTCCTCATGAAATATTGGAGATGACTGGCAAGTTTATGACTGATCCTGTAAGAATACTTGTCAAGCGTGATGAGTTGACACTGGAGGTAAATAATTAGCTGATTACTTCAAGTAGTTTGCTCTGTTAAATCTTTGGATATTTAACCCATGTACTTGTTTGTTGCTTTTCTATTTGTATACAGGGTATCAAACAGTTCTTTGTTGCTGTTGAGAGAGAAGAATGGAAATTTGACACGCTTTGTGATCTCTATGACACCCTAACCATCACCCAAGCTGTTATATTCTGCAACACAAAAAGAAAGGTAATATGCATGTTCTGATTTTACAGTATTGCAATATTACGAGTAAGCATTATCTCATTTTGTGTGCTTGTTTCTACTTGTCTTTTTTATTTTATTTGTACTTGGATCAGTGGCTGATTGGAGCTGTTTCGCAGATCAATGCAAGGAATCACGACCTTTTCCTTTTTCCTTTCACACAAGGAAAATTGATTAACACCAATTATTCTTTTTTCCTCTTCAGTCTTTGCATATTCCTTTTCCCACCTGCATATCATTTTCTTAATCATTCCTTCCAGTGGAGTTGGTTTATTGGTCACATGTTAGGGATCCAAGAAGTAATCATGCATAGAGGGCCTTCATGCATAGAGGGCCTTCAGGTTTGAAAGTTGAATTAGGAGGATGCATGCAAGAGTAAGCAAGAGACTTGCACAGGAAATTAGGATAAATTTGCTGCATCCGATGCCATGTCATATGTTCCGATCAAGGCATGGAGTTGATATTTTCTCTGATTTAACACGAAAGGTCAAGTTTTTGACAGTTTCTGGCTAAATTTGTTTTTAAAAAATCTTGAAACAACAGTTACTTACTCGTATACCTTTATATCCACCAGTTTTTAGTGCTGGCTGGAGAGTTGCTACTGGAAACATAAATTCCTGCATAAAAAGCAGGTCATAATATGTTACCTATTTACATACATAAGTAAATGTGAAAATAGATAATAACATCTTAACATAATTATGTACTGTATAATAGGATCCAGCATAGTTCAGTTAATTGATATTATCTGTATCTTGTTGTTTTCGAATTGAAGACTTAGTTTTCGACTGTTTCTTGAATTTGTTATTCTTGTATCTTGAAAGCGGAGGAAGTGCCATTTTTGTCCTTATGTTTTACTCATTTTGTGAAGGAGAATGTCCTAAGAGGTATTTTTGCGTATATAACTTCCACACGTCCACCCCCTTCTTTTCCTATCTACACGTGTTTGCTTTATGTTCAGTGCTTCATGACAACCATGCTGTGGACAAAAGGTTTAAGTCACAGGGAAACCTCAGCCATGAAAAAGGGCAGATGTAACTTAAAATTGGTGAAGGCCCAGTTAGAATCAGGACGGGAGAGACTTTAGGAGGTTGATCCTAATGAAAATTCGTCACTGATAGTAAAGCTTGTTGTTTATCCCTGATTTTTTACGGCACTGTTCCTTTAATGTCTGGTCATTCAGAAGAATTAATTTGTCTTACGAAAACTTATTACTTGATCTTAAGTATAATCTTAAGAAACCGATCATTATGATTGCCTTGCAGGTTGACTGGTTGACAGAAAAGATGCGCAGCAACAACTTCACAGTCTCTGCTATGCATGGGGACATGCCTCAGAAGGAGCGTGATGCAATTATGGCAGAGTTCAGGTCGGGTGCTACTCGGGTGTTGATCACCACAGATGTGTGGGCTCGAGGCATTGATGTTCAACAGGTCACCATTTTTTCTCCATACATTTTCTTTTCTTCATACTGTTTGGTATACCTTTTTTAAAATTTTAATAAACCGCCATAAAGATAAGTTCCACATTAAAAGGTTCTTCACTAATTAGATCGCATGGATATCATGGGAGGAGAATCATACGCGCTCCCAGAAAAAAAATAAAATAATAAAGAGATGAGAAAATCGGAGGGATAAACTCCAACCAGTATTTCATGCATAATAAAAACTCTAGTATTCGTTTATCGCTTGTCCTATAATTTTGTGCTCTAAAATAAATTCTATTTCCATGTTCGCTAGTGCATCTTACTGACTTGCTGAATCTGTAGGTGTCCCTCGTGATAAATTATGATCTCCCAAACAATCGAGAGCTCTACATACATCGAATTGGTCGATCAGGGCGTTTTGGGCGTAAGGTAACAGTTTGAATTTCTCTCTTCAAGTTTCACGACATTCTTTTGTCCATATTGATTTTACAAAGCAAATGTTTCTCTGATTTAATTGATAACGTAAAGCTCATACATATATTTGGGAGTTTTGCAGGGTGTTGCTATAAACTTTGTAAGGAAGGATGATATCAGGATCCTTAGAGATATTGAGCAGTATTACAGTACTCAGATTGATGAAATGCCGATGAATGTGGCCGATCTTATTTAAAGACTCGGAAGGAATCATAATCTGTGTCTGAAATGCCTCCAATGTTACTTCTTGGCACTCTTAATCTTGTGGAGTTTGCTGTCTCTGCTAGTGATGATAAGATTTGCGCTTGGCTTGTCTAGAAGTGTTTTTGTCTGAGAAGCAACTTAGCAGTACTGTGGCTTGCTAATTTGTGGGGGATTTTGTGTGGCTTGCTTGTCTCTGATGCGCGGATGATCCTGTTTGGTTCCGTTACGGGTGCTCTTATTTGTGGCTTTAGGGTCTGTAATTTGCTGATGGTGATTAAAGATTCATGATTTTAACTGTTTTGTTTAAAATATTTATATGAGCTTTTGGCATGAGGCTTCTGCTTGTGGAGTGCTTTAACAAATTCTCTGTTTGACCTTTTTCTCTCTGAATGCCGTCAGTTCGTCCGACAATATTGATTTCGCTGCTGAACTTGCTTGTTTATTGTTCTCTAAACTCGCCACGACTCGTTTGCTCCCCGAAGGCGGTGAACTCTATAATATTTGTGTTTTCGTGGAATCAGCGTGTAAGTCGAGCAGATCGAACTTGTGGTCGTGATTATGAGTTATTGAAAGAAGTCCTGAGCTGATAAAAGCTTCGTTTGTCATTGTGATTTCATTGCTAGAGAGGGGGTTAGGAGGACGACGCGCGCGGGGAGTGCCTTAATTGACCGGGCTAATCGTCGACTGTTCCACAGCAGCTCTCTCTCTCTCTCTCTCTCTCTCTCTCACAAAAACCCCAGAGAAATAATGACCAAGCTCTTCTCGCTCCTCCTCGTTCTCTCTTTCCTCTCCCTCTTCTCATCCGCCGCCACCTCCTCATCATCGAGGGCCCCTCCAAAATTTCTCGGCTCCGCCTTCGCCCGATCAAAGCCCAACCGAAACTCTCCTCCCCCCTACCGATACGAAACCCGATACTTCCGCCAGAACCTCGACCACTTCAGCTTCGCCCCTCTCCCCCAGTTCACCCAGCGATATCTCGTCGGGTCGTCCGATAAATGGTCCCGAAACGGCCCGATATTTTTCTACTGCGGGAACGAGGGCGACATCGACTGGTTCGCTGCCAACACCGGGTTCGTCTGGGAGATCGCGCCGAAGTTCTCCGCTCTTGTGATCTTTGCCGAGGTGAGATTCTCCTGAAAACTTTAAGAGGGTTTTAATCTTCATACCCATTTAACTTCCCTCAAAAGAACACCTCAAACCTCATTAAATTCTCCAATTTTTTTTTTTGCTGTGAGGATAGCTCGATGGTGGATGCTTTTTCCAAAAGTTGAAAATTTGATGGAATTTTAGTGTATTAAAGTACCCCAAAAAAAAAAAAATCTAAACTTAATGGGTAACTTTCAGTAAGAGGTTGACTTTTGTTTCTGAGTGATAAAGTTAGTACTTTTAGCCTGGTTACTAATGTAATCAATGTAACTTGATGCTTGGTGAAATTGTACTCTTTTTCTATGAGGTGAATTTATGAAGTTAAAATGTTTTTTTTTTAAATGGAGACATCCTATTTTGATGAGTAGTCTTTGTTGATGTGAGATGCTGTTTAAGTAAAGAAAATGAAAAGTTGAGTTCTCAAATGAATTGGGTTAATAGTGAGGGCTTAACTTTCTGTTTGTAAATGATAAGGTCAGTATTTTTAGCTTATTTGTTGATGACATCATTGATGGTAGATGAATTTTGACTCTTTATCTAGGAAATGAATTGAAAAGCTGAAATAGTTAAACATGGGCTAGCCGTTATTTGTTGGCTTTATTGTAATTTAATGAGGGGTCCTGTTGAAATAAATAACAATTGAAATCAACAGATTGTGGTTATCGTGCTTATGATATGATGGTTCGAGGATTAGTTTATTTGCATGCATGTTAAGATGGCACTATAATGAATGTTAACTTAATTATTCTAGCATCTGGTTCTGTTTCAAAGAACAAAATAATTTATTGAATCACTCCACGACGTGGGAGGTTATGAGAAAATTGGCCCCCAGTTTATCCACTGACTGGATGAGCTCCTCCTACTTTCCCTAATCTGTGCACCTGGCAGCAAACCATTAGAAGGCACCGGAGGAAGTTGTTGGGACTGTGTTTAATTCTTTGTAGAATTTCATGGGAATGGGATAGGATTAGAGATCTATCATGATTAGGAGTTTGGGTTCCATCATGATTATGAGTTTGAATCCTATTCTAATTAGAAAGTTAGGCTAGAGATAGGATTTTGGTTTCCCTATATATATTCTTCTATTGTTGGAGGAACAACTAAAAGAAGAAGAGAGTAGAGAGAAGATGTAGTAGAGAGAGCCAATATTCTTGTAATCTAGGGTTAGTAGATGGCGTAACCTGATTCAAGAATATTATGCGAGATGCGAGAGTTTCGTGATTTTTATCCGTGCAAAAGATTACAAGGATTGGGCTTTGGAGAGAATATGAGAGTTGATTATGTATGTGTGGTTGAGAGATTGAGAGACGAGAGTTGAGTGATTCCTCTTGTAGTTCTCCTTGATACATAGTGAATTTCTCGTATTGTTGTCCCGTGGACGTAGATCGAAGTTGGTCGACCGAACCACGTAAATCTCGGTGTTCTTTTTTTTCTTGATTGTGATCATTTTATATCTTGTTGATTGTGGGTTGGCTTCGGAGTTGCGCAGATCGTAGTAGATGTGGAGACTAAAATTCCCCAACAGAAGTCCATAAAAAATCATAAAAATGGCAGAAACCCTAGAAAAGTTAAGTTAGACAAAGTTATCGTTGTTCATTGCTTTATATTGATGCTCTTATGGCTCAGATTAGAGAGAGAGTGCATGTTTGTGTAGAGAAAATAGAAAAGGTAAAAGATCATTATTCATCCAACCCGAACCTCTCTTAAATAGAGATTAGGAGGATATTGCAAAATAGGTGTGAGATAAAATCATATCTAATCACATCTCACAATATCTTAACAATATTTTATAATATCTATAAATCTACTAATACTAAATTACCAATAGTATCTAACACTTCCTCTGAAGCTAGAGCATAAATACTATATATGCCTAGTTTGTTACAAATAGGTGCAAAACAACTATCTGCGAGAGCTTTGGTAATGTCATCTTTGTTTGGAATACATAAAGACGTCAGCAGTTAGAATATTGTAGTCACAACCAGTAGAAACCTAGATGGTAAAGCTAGTAGAAGAAACCCTAGGCGAGTCACCCAGTAAAAATCTTAGCAAGTCAGCTAGTAGAAATCCTAGGTGGGTTAGCTAGTAGAAATTCTAGACGTGTCAGCCAGTAGAAATCTTTGACGGGTTAGCCAGTGGAAATTATATAGGGTAGTCACCCAGTAGAAATCTTAGCAAGTCAGTTAGTAGAAATCCTAGGTGGGTTAGTCAGTAAAAATTCTAAGCGTGTAAGCTAGTAGAAATCCTAGGCGTGTCAGCCAGTAGGAATCTTTGGCGGGTCAGCCAATAGAAACACTAGGTGGTTACGCTAGTAAAAACCCTAGGCTGATAAGCTATTAAAAACAACGTCAAAAGAGGACCGTTGTCGTTACATATAACTACCAAAGATGCTGAAAAGCGAACAACTTTGATTACTGTTCATCAAGTGAGCAGCAATGTCAGATACTGTTCACCATGTGGGCAGTAAATGCTACATTTTTTATGGAGGTTATTTTGTGAAGAGTGTTTGATAAGATCTAGAAAACAATGATGTCAAAGTTGTTAAAACCATCAATGCCATCAAAGATGTTGTCGTAGCTGCCGAGGGGAGCATGAAGGTCATGCAAAACCCCCCTGGATGGCCTTGAGACCTACAAAGATGGGATAAGTTGCTAGGATCGAATAAGCTCTGATACGATATAGATAAAAAAAGCCAAGAGATAAGTTTATTATGGATGTCTCATCTCTTTAAACAGAGGAAAGGAAACTTAGGCTATGAGGAGACTTGGGGTACACGTAAACTTGGGGTACAAGATAAAGTAAATTGGTAAACAAGAAATAAAGTACTCAACTATTCTAACATTCCTCCTTTTGAGTTTTTCAACAAAGATTTTAGTAAACATATGATGTAAAAATTAAAGGATGTAAAAATTAAAGATGTTATCGAAGCTGCGGAAGATATTGTCGTAGCCGTCGAGGAGAACAGGAAGGCCACGCAAAATCCCCTCAATGTCCTCGAGAGCTAGAAAAATGGAGGATGTTGCTAGTGATCGAGTAGGCTCCGGTGCCATGTAGAGAAAATAGAAAAGACAAAAGATCATTATTCATCTAACTTTAACCTCTCTTAAATAGAGATTAGGAGGATAGTAAATAATAGGTACGAGATAAAATCATGTTCAATCACATCTCACAACATCTTAACAATATCTCATAAAATCTACTAAATCTGCTAATACCAAGTTATCAATAAATCTAATAGAGGCAACATGTGTCGTCATTTGTTTATTTGTGTAAGGGGGGGTTATTCGTTGGTGTAATTTGGTGTAATTTGGGGTAAATTATTTCATTGGGATAATTTTACCCAATGGGATAATTGAGTGGGATAAAGTGGGGTAAAATGGGGTAATGGGACAATTTGAGTGGGATAATTTTAGTATGACATCTTTTTATAATATTATATTTATAGCTCAATTAAATTCAAGTTTAACTTGATATAAAATCAAATGATTAAATAAATAATAGTTATAATATAAAATAATATTAATTTTTAAGATTATTTTAATATAAAATAACCCCCCCTCAATGCAGTGGGGATAAAATCAACGCTGGCATTATCTCATCCTGTTGGGCTTTCGCTTGTATATAATTATATAAATCATGTCATGCTAATTAACTTGATCCGTGATGGACAATAATAATTTTTCAGGAACAACCATGTTCACTATTGAAAACTAGCATATTTGGGAAGAATGTTATATGTTGAATAATTCGACTGAAAGCTCTTGTCGAATCTAGCTTTACGCACAAAAATACTAGGATTGAAGAGAAATCATCCAGTGGAAACTGTTCTTGACATTGATATGCATCCAAAGAATTATGAGCTGAATTAAGCACAAGAGTACAACGACCTGGGATGCTTCAGCATCCATTGAGAATGGTCCATGACATTAAACATGCACCCCAAAGGATTATGAAGAGAATTACACGCGAAAGTACGAGGACTGAAGTAGTAAAAATTTGTTCTAGATTATACGCTTCCCTCAGCTCATGATCTTTTATCAACTATAATTATTAACATATATGCGGACAAAATCATAATAGGAGCTTCTCTCATCAGCGCAAGCATTCAGGGTAACTAATCTGATCAGAACCAAGTAGGAACGGCTTTGGAATTCATTTTATCACCGTGATCCAACTTTTGATCATTACAGATTCCTGAATCCCCTGCGTAGCAACCAACAAAAAAGGAAAGAGAAAAGGCTGCATTTGAATTGTTAAGATCTAAAAACAAAGAAAATGCCACTGTCAAAAATAGTCATAGAGCACATGCATAAAGAATTATACATGTTCCTACGTGGTTAAGCATAAATAGGGTTTTGGGACGGTTGGAGGAGGTCGTCGCTGAGGCGGGCATCGTTAACCGGAGATTAGATTGGATGGGAGGTTGGGGATTTGGGGAAATGGAATTTGAGAATATTGCAGGTAAGACAATGTAATTCTCAACATAATAATTCAAAAAAAAAAACACCCATAAATGAGCACGAGAACGATTTTACCTGGGTTGGGAGGCGGTGCCGCGGAGGAGGCGGCGGAGGTGATGGCGACGGCGACCGAGCCCGAGAACGAGGGCGGCGGAGCGGGCGTTTGAGCTCGAGAACGACGTCGTCAGCGTCGGCGAACGGCGGCGTAAGAGCTAGTGACAGCGCCTGAAATGCTCGAGTCGGAGAGAGGAGGTGGAGGAGGCGGCCGACGAGCTAGAGACCGGAGCTAGAGGCGGAGAGACGAGGTCGGATCTGGGGCGTCGGGTCTCCAACTGGGTTTTTTGGTTCCAGCGAAAGAATTGGGGCAAAATTTGGGCTCAACGCTGAACTTTGCTTTTATAGGTGGGATAAATTGGGGGAAAGTGGGGTATTTGTCCCAGAATTACCCCAACAAACCAATAACACCATAAAGATTACCCCAGTTCCAATTACCCCAATGAATAACACCAAACATTGTTGTTCCAAAAATTATCCCATTACCCCAACAATTACCCCAATGAATAACCCCCCCTAAGGCAGTTATTCTTTGACCGTTGTCCTTTGTTCCTAAAAAGGTGAGGCCGCAAATGGTAGACACGTGTGCAGGAGGGCATTTTCAACCTGGTAAACGATCTTTGTCAGAGGGCCTTTCTAGAGAATGGCGTTTGGCTCCCAAGTTTATCCTGAGCTCTCTATGGGGAGGCTTCGAGGGTGGCTTGTGGATTACTCTTTTCCGCTCATATACTGATCACATAAGGACACATGTTAATTACATGTCATATGAAATATTTTGTGGCACAACAAGTTCATTTGTTTAGTCCTGAATTCTCTGATTCCCCTTATTCTTTTTCTTTTTTTGTCATGGCAGCATCGTTATTATGGGGAATCCATGCCATACGGAAGCCAAGAGAGAGCATATAAGGATGCTAAGTCTATGTCCTATTTCACTACCGAGCAAGCTCTTGCAGATTTTGCAGTATTACTTACTGACCTGAAGCAGAACCTGTCATCTGAAGAAAGTCCGGTTGTGCTATTTGGAGGCTCTTATGCTGGAAGTAAGCCTCTTTTGCAATATCATGAAGATAAAATGTGTACATTTTCATATAAATTGTGGAAGAAAATTATTATATAAGACAGATATCACTTAGTTGCAATATCATCAAGCATTTGACAACATTTGACTCATTTGAAACTGGTTTTTATTGGAGTTATCTCATTCTAGTTTAAATGCTCGTCGGGGACCTTAATATAACCTTCAGCTAGAAAGACTCGACATTTTGCCTCTTGCGAATAAGATTTGATCTAACTCCGTATAATGACATACATTAGTCTGTACTTCATTTTCCTGTTTAAAGGGATTTATCTCTGAGACATCATCACATTTCAATAAAAGAATTTGTTATTTTTTTGCTTTCCATATTTATTCTTTAGTAGACTTTATTTACTCAGTAATTCTTGAATTCCAAGATATAATTTGTGGAAGTTTGGGCATAACTTTCATTTCAATGACGGAACAGTGCTGGCTGCATGGATGAGGCTGAAATATCCACATGTTGCAATTGGTGCCCTTGCTTCATCAGCGCCCATTCTGCAGTTTGAAGATATAGTTCCACCCGAGACTTTCTACGACATTGTCTCCAATGATTTCAGAGTTTGTACCTGCATAATCTTTTCATCTAGAATTCATGTTAACACCCTTAGTTTTGTGATTGTCGGTATTTACTGGTTTCAGCGTGAAAGTTTGAACTGCTTTGAAGCTATTAAGAAGTCCTGGGATGCACTGGATAGACTAGGAAAGGTTCATGATGGCCTAACAAGTTTGAGCAGAAAGTTCCGCTTGTGCCAGTAAGATGAATAATTTTTTTGTGGTTGTTGTCAAATTAGTTTATAGTTAGAATCTTATAATGCTCTTTTTTACGAACTGTGCAATTAATTGTTTTATGTTCTTCTTTGGACAATGTGCAGTAAACTGAACAATACACAGCAACTTTCAGATTGGTTGAGCTCTGCATATAGCTACCTGGCCATGGTCAACTATCCATTTCCTTCTGAATTTATGATGCCTTTGCCTGCATACCCTATCAAGGAGGTTCGTGGACAGACATAGGTTTCCAAGATAGTTGCGAATTTGTTCACGAATTAGGTTATATATTCATAAGTTTGTGTTTCATCTGTAATCTACTTTTACTAAATTGGATGGCTTTCTGGGAGAATAAGTGTACCTTGAGTGGTATCTTGCAGCTCTAGTCCAATGTTCATCTTGTCTGATGATGGCGAATTCATCAAATGAAGACGCACCAGCACCTTATTAATTGGATTATGGATCTTCAGTACCTTACAATTTTGGTAGCATACCGTACATGCTAAAGTTTCCATCTTGCCAATAGGCTTTTGTTACTAGCAACTTAAACTTGCAAGAATTTACCTTAGTTCTCTATGTTTAATTTGTTTTACATTTTTCTACTGTTAACATGATCATTTAGCAAGGGGGAAAAAATTCAACCCAGTAGTGAGCCTTCATGAAAAGTGCTGCACTCTAAATCTCACCAACTTGGTGAGAAGTCTATCCCCCAGGACTGTTCAGCCAACTAATAGAGCTAGTAGCTTAAGGATTGAGAGTAACTCGAGAAGTTTTTATAAGAATTTGGCTAGTCCCTCCATGGATCTTCTATTATTTGAAGATCAAATATTCCATGACTCGCCATTTTGATGGTGAAGGATCAGAGGATGATAATCCAAATCCTATTTTACCCATCAACTAAAGTAAGTTCATACTCTGAGCCTTCGCTATCAAAATGGCAAGTCAGAGTATGGCTTTTAAGTAATAGAAGCTTAAGACTGGCAAATTCTTATGAGAAATTCTCAAGCTACTCTCAATCCTTGAGCTACTCACTTAGATTTCTTAATGACGCGAAGCTCTTTTCATTGAGGTTCATTATTAGCTATATTTTTTGTTGTAATAAATGAACACATTTATTTATCATTTCCCCCTAATAATGGTAATATTGTAGAACAAAGCTTGAATCAATTCTCAAGGGAAAGATTGCCAAATATTTGTTGCTTGTTCTTACCCTTGTCTTTGTCAATGCTTTTCTGTTTTCTATAGGTATGCAAAAGAATTGACAACGATCCTAATGGAAATGATCTGTTGGATCGTATTTTTGCTGGAGTAAGTATCTACTATAATTATACAGGAAATGTTAGCTGCTTTGATCTGGACGATGATCCTCATGGGCTGAGTGGCTGGGACTGGCAGGTTAGTAGCATAGAAAGACGAATTATATTTCCTGAAACTCTCTGTGATTAATATATCAAAAAATGCTATGAGTTGCAACTTACCCTCTGTTCTCTTGCATGATAGGCTTGTACAGAGATGGTCATGCCAATGTCCAGCAGTCGAGAAAATAGCATGTTTCAGCCTTATGATTTTGATTACACTGCATATAAAGAGCAGTGTGTTCAATCTTATAATGTCACACCAAGGCCTCGATGGATGACCACTGAATTTGGCGGCCATGTAAGCATGTCAAGTAGCTTATCCTATGAACATGCTTTTATCATTCGGCATCTTGCTTTTTTATCTCATTGTATCTTGTTTTAGGTCTTTTGTTGTTATTATTATTATATTAGACCCTTAAATCTTCAAATGTTTTGAAATTAGTCTTTCAAATGATTGAAATTGTTATGAGGTTCCCAAATTCTCATAAGTTGATTCAAAATTTGTCCCTCTAGTCATTAGAGTCGTTATCAGTCTCCCAATTCTTATAAGTTGTTTCAAATTGACCCCGCCAGTCAAGGGTAGTGGTAGCAAGATATAAGAGTTGGGGCACCTAATAACAATTTCAATGATTTGAGGACTAATTCCAAAACATTAAAAACTTAAGGGAGCCAAGCTGAAAAAACCCTTTTGATTTATTAGAAATTGTTACTTGTTTCTAAATTCAAATGCTCTTAATATGAGGTTGCCTGAATAGCCACAATTTTGTGATGCAAGTGACACGTTTGCGCTGTCATAGACATAAGATGAATTAGCAACTTCATCAACCTTTGCACTGTAGAAGTCAAATATTGGTTCACCTGCTATAAATTTGATCCTTTAAAGGTTTTCACAGCAGGTTTGACCACTTGCTGATTTGGAGACAAAATTGATCAATCAAGTATAAAAGGGGACCAACTTAAATGCTCCTGCAGAAAATTTTAGTTGGAATTGAAGGAAAAAATATTTTCCTGATGATGTAGAACGAAAGATTTGTTATACTGCTGTTAATGTGTTGCTCTTTCTGAATTTTTTAAAGGCAAGAAATAGCCCTCAATAAGGATGCATAAGATTTCTCTGGTTGTACGCCTTGTTGTTTCAATTTTAGCTTGTGTATTCTCATGCTATACGTTATTTATTTCTGCAATACAAGGATCCACTGATGGTAGAATTTGCAAGCTTCCTTCTTTTCTGCTCATTGAAATACTACAGGCCTTTCTCTTGACTCTGCATTTTTATCCTGTAGGATATTAGGAGGGCATTGAAAACATTTGGCAGTAACATCATATTCTCCAATGGTCTTCTAGATCCTTGGAGTGGTGGAGGGTAATGCTCGTTATTTAATTTTTATTTATCTGATATTCACATGGTCATCCAAGTAACTTCCAGGAGTTTGATGTGCATCTTTATTGTTTACAACAGCGTGCTGGCGAACATCTCAGAGAGTGTTACTGCACTTGTGACAGAACTAGGTACCGTGATCTCAAGTTTCCTTGTCAATTCACTTCTCCGGCCACCCAGCTACGGTTTTGAACCAACAAGCTCATGAATTTATTCCTCAGGTGCTCATCACGTAGATTTGCGAGCCTCGAGTCCTGAGGATCCTCAGTGGTTAGTGGAGCTGAGGGAGTCAGAAGTAGAGCTGATCAAAGGTTGGATACGTGATTACTACAAACAGAGAAGGAAATATTTCAGCATGTAGCTATGTTGCTCAGAGATGGCCTCTCCGCAGGTAACAAAGCCTATATTTGACAAATACCTGGTGGCACATTGTAGTTGAATTCAATACCTGGTAGTTTATTTGAAATTATGTGCTGATGATCTATTCAGAGTGCCAAGGTTGTCGCTCGCACTTCAGTATCTTTTATCATTCAAATTAGTTTTAATTTACGTTACACTTTTAAGCGAATAATTCTTCTAAAAGCAGGAGAGGTAGCACATTGTAGTTGAATTCAATACCTGGTAGTTTATTCGAAATCCCGGTAGTAATTAATTGAAAGTAATTCCTAGGGCCGTATTGTTGGATTTAAATCTAATTAAATCTATTTGTGGGCACATATGA
>BQKN01061415.1:43151-76419 GCA_022839385.1 Asparagus kiusianus | reverse complement strand
AGAACTAACAATATTCGAAGGAATATAACGAGAGATAGAAAATGAGCCCAAGTAAAAGGAAGATATCGTGTAATAGACAATATAAAGGGCTACACACCGGCAAAGACGGTGGTGAAAACGGAGACCGGAGGTGGCCGAAAAACGCGTGCGAATTCGGTACGGCGCTGCTATTTTCTGCTCGCTGTTGCCGTCGAGCGATGTTTCGGACATTACCGAGAGAGATAGAGATTGAGTTAGAGCGTGATACAAATTGGAGGTGATAGGTAACATGTAGGGCTAGTCAACAAAGAACAAATCGGCGAAAACGGAGATTGGAGGTGATCGAAAAGTGCGTGCGAAGTCGGCACAAAACTGTAGTTTTCTGCAGTGTAATTTCTTGCCGTTCGGGTTTGTTCTTCACTGTTCGGAGCTTTTCGTCACTGTCCCGGCTTGCCGAAGGTGGGAGGAGGTTGTCGGGGTCGTCGGGGTGTCTCGGTGGGCTCCGCCGGAGGTGGGAGGAACTTTTCTCAAGTTAGTTCTAGGCTTTTGGGTTCTCAAGTTAGTTCTAATTTGTCCCATGTTAGTTCTAACACGCCCCATGTTAGTTCTAGCCCGTCTCATATTAGTTCTAGCTAGTTCTAGCTCTAATTCATCTTAGTTCTAGGTTCTTTGACTCACAAGTTAGTTCTAACTTGCCCCATGTTAGTTCTAACTCGCCTCATGTTAGTTCTAACTCGCCTCATGTTAGTTCTAGCTCGCTCCATGTTAGTTCTAACTTACTCCATATTAGTTCTAACTTGCCCCATGTTAGTTCTAGCCCGCCCCATGTTAGTTCTAACTAGTTGGGCAAGTTAGAACTAGTAATATTCGAAGCGATATAACGAGAGATAGAAAATGAGCCCAAATGAAAGGAAGATATCGTGTAATAGACAATATAAAGGGCTACACACCGGCGAAGACGGTGGTGAAAACGGAGACCGGAGGTGGCCAGAAAACGCGCGCGAATTCGGCACGGCGCTGCTATTTTCTGCTCGCTGCTGCCGTCGAGCGATGTTTCGGACGTTACCGAGAGAGATAGAGACTGAGTTAGAGCGTGATCCGAATTGGAGGTGATAGGTAACATGTAGGGCTAGTCAACAAAGAAGAAATCGGCGGAAACGGAGATTGGAGGTGATCGGAAAGTGCGTGCGAAGTCTGCACAAAACTGTAGTTTTCTGCAGTGTAATTTTTCGCCGTTCGGGTTTGTTCTTCGCTGTTTGGAGTTTTTCGTTGCTGTCCGGGCTTGCCGAAGGTGGGAGGAGGTTGTCGGGGTCGTCGGGGTGTCTCGGTGGGCTCCGTCGGAGATGGGATGAGTTTTTTCTCAAGTTAGTTCTAGGCTCTTGGGCTCTCAAGTTAGTTCTAATTTGCCCCATGTTAGTTCTAACAAGCCCCATGTTAGTTCTAGCCCGTCCCATATTAGTTCTAGCTAGTTCTAGCTCTAATTCATCTTAGTTCTAGACTCTTGGGCTCTCAAGTTAGTTCTAACTTGCCCTATGTTAGATCTAATTTGCCTCATGTTAGTTCTAACTCGCCACATGTTAGTTTTAGCCCGCTCCATATTAGTTCTAACTTGCCACATGTTAGTTCTAATTTGCCACATGTTAGTTCTAACTCGTTCCATATTAGTTCTAGTCCGCCCCATGTTAGTTCTAGCTAGTTGGGCAAGTTATAACTAACAATATTCGAAGCGATATAATGAGAGATAGAAAATGAGCCAAAGTGAAAAAAAGATACCGTGTGATAGACAATATAAAGGGCTACACACCAGCGAAGACGGTGATGAAAACGGAGACCGGAGGTGGCTGGAAAACGGGCGCGAAGTCGGCACGGCGCTGCAGTTTTGTGCCGACTTCGCACGCACTTTCCGACCACCTCCAATCTCCGTTTCCGCCGATTTCTTCTTTGTTTACTAGCCCTACATGTTACCTATCACCTCCAATTTGTATCACGCTCTAACTCAGTCTTTATCTCTCTCGGTAACGTCCGAAACATCACTCGACGGTAGCAGCGAGCAGAAAATAGCAGCGTCGTGCCGACTTCGCGCGCGTTTTCTGGCCACCTCCGGTCTCCGTTTTCACCACCGGCTTCGCCAGTGTGTAGCCCTTTATATTTTCTATCACACAGTATCTTCCTTTCACTTGGACTCATTTTCTACCTCTCGTTATATCTCTTCGAATATTGTTAGTTCTAACTTGCCCCCAACTAGCTAGAACTAACATAGGGAGATGAGAGAGCTGGGTTTGAGGGATTGAAGAGATGTGATAAGGTTATTTTGGGTATTTTAGCGTAGCTGACATGTAATAATTGCTAAAAAGGGGCTGCAGTATAAAGTGTCACACTTCAATGGGCTGAATCACATGGGAGAAACTAAGAGGGGCTGCAGCACATGAAGTTTCTATTTTTGGGGCCTGGACACATTTTCCCTTTTTTTTAATAAAATCTCAAAGTTAAATAGAGTTTTTTGATAAAATCTCAAAGTTAAATAAAAGTTTTGTGATGATTCCAATATTTAAGGGGCAGTTTCTGATATTCTGAAAGCTAAATAGTGTTTTTTCAATAATTGTCCGAAACTAAGGGAGGTTTTCTAATATCTTGCCTTATATTTTTAATATGTAGTAGAATGAAGGATACATGAAAGAGAGTTTTAGCTGCCAAATGTAAATGTGACAGGTCATCAGCCAAAACCGGGGGGTGGGGGGGTTGATATTTAGCCTTATATTTTTTATAAGTGGTAAAATTGAGGATACATCAAAGGGAGTTTTAGCTGCCAAATGCAAATGTGCTGCCAGGGGTGCATTCGATCCGGATACGGCTCGGATATGATGCTTACCATATTCATATCCGCTTACCCATCTCGGATACGGGTACTGATACAGATATATCTCTGTAAGGAAAATTTATAACCATATTCGCCAAAATCGGATACAGTTACAGATATACATGTGGATATATAAGCGGATATGCATACAGATACAAAATAGACATGAGAAAAGTATACAGTATTGAGAAAAATATAGTTTATGTGATACAAAAGAGTTCGTTAATATCTTCATTATAACTGAAAAGTTAAGATTAGACATTCTACAATATCTTACCGAGATATATCTGTATATTTTCCAACCCTAACCCTAATCCTAACCCTAACCCTAAACCTAATCATTCTCATTTTGCGTAATGTTTTACTTTTCTATATTTTTGAATTTATTTGGTGAATGCTACGTTTTGTTTGAATCTTCATGTGTATGGTACTGAAAAGGATTTTGGAATATGAAGAACAAATGTTAGTGGACTCATATGAGAAATTGACATAGAAAATCTGATTTTTGGAAATTTCGAGAGCGCAACTGATATACATGCATGATCTTTCTTATAAAATGTGATGGACTCAAAGCTGTTATAGTTCCTTTTTTTAAGGTTATTCTCATATACATGATGAAGGAAGCAAGAAGGTAGTTAGATCTTAATTAGCATTTATTTATTTATATATATCATTTAATTTGTTATTTTTTATTATCAATGACGTTTAGAACCTTTTAGCATTAAATGGTTAGGAGACGTAGGACCTATATCTCTTTCGCTCTGTAATAGAGAAATTTGTTTTTTAACTCTAATCTAATCGACCCCCTTTCAAGTATAAGACCGTTCATCTTTGAGGCAGTGGAGGCGAGGAGGATGGTATAGGTATAGGCCATAGGGGGAAGGAAGGGTTGAGGAGGGGATGGGTTTGGACATAAGAAGGGAGGGGAGGAAGAAGACAGTTGCTCTGGAAGGTGAAAAAGTAGAACTAAGAACTTTGTGGGAGGGAGAGATAGGAGCCGGAGATAAAACAAAAGTTATCTTTTGCCAAGATAATGGTTCGCTGCCCTAAGAAAGATGCAATTTTTTTTTAGAAATGATTATTTCAAGATAAAAGAACTTGTCACAGAGATAAATGTGGGGGATGAAAGGGTGCTGGGTTTAATTCATTCATAAGTAAATGGGTGGTTTTGTTATGTAGAGATCAACCCGTGTCAAAAGAAAAGCACCAGGCTTTTACTTTATTAGATAGCAATAATGATAGCCAATTTCACTATTGTTATTATTACCAACAGACGCCCACTAGATTTGTTATTTTTAATAAACAAAGGCACATATAATTTCCTTAGTATGTAGGACTTGGTCCTATTTCAATTTCTAAATTTTATTTGGTTATACACTAAGGCCTGTGTTCTTAATTTGTTATCAAAATAGGCCCATTGGGTTTAGGATTTGTTTAGGGGGTGTTTGTTTCAAATCCCAAAAATTTATGGATATGGATTTCACATGGGATTTGAAATCCATAAAATTTTTGGTGGGTTTTGGGATCTCTAAAATGTTGTTTGTTACACCCAAATTTTAGGATATGTAATACCATAACTTATAATATTTTGTTTGTTTCAAACTTGAATTGTAGCATTACATATTTTAGAATTTGAAATCTAGAGTTGTAGCAAACACAATTTAGGATCCTCAAAATAGTGATTGGTGAACATAAGAATTTCTGGTGAGCTTACCCCCAATAAAAACAAATGAACTTGTATTTACCCTTCAAGCAAGCCCACAACAAAAGATGAAACTGAAACTCAAACTAGCACAACCACGTCCAACAACTCCCAACTTGATTTCCAGCTAGGAGAATAAAGTCACCAGCACAACCACGTCCAGCAACTCTCAACAGCAGCCACAAAGACATCAAAAACAAGCTCAAAAACAAGCTCAAAAACAATCTCAGTGCTCAAATAACCAAGGCCGCAACAAACGAAGGCTGCAACAAACCAAGAAATGACCAAGGCTACAAGCAAACCCACAAGCAAGCAGCTCAAATAAACAAAGCTGCAGCAAACCAACAGATGACCAAGCCCGCAATTAAACCCACAAGCAAACCCACAAAGCATGGATTGCATCATATAACCAAATCCAATCTTTTTCACCCAAAAGCAACCAAAAAATGACCCAAATGATGGAGGAGAATAACATCAAAACCAAAAAAATAGACTGCAACAAACGTAGCAACCCAGTGAAGTTCCAGCAACAAAATCCATTTGAAACCAAGTTTAAAGCACAAGCTCACAAGCAAACCCACAAGCACAATGCAAAGCAACAAATGATGTAGGAGCATAAAGTCACCAGCACAACCACGTCCAAGAACTCCCAACAAATGACCAGCCAGGAGAATAAAGTCACCAGCACAACCATGTCCAGCAACTCCCAACAGCAGCCACGAAGACCTCAAAAACAAGCTCAAAAACAAGCTCAGTGCTCAAATAACCAAGGCCGCAACAAACCAAGGCTGCAACAAACCAAGAATGACCAAGGCTACAAGCAAACCCACAAGCAAGCAGCTCAAATAAACAAAGCTGTAGCAAACCAACAGATGACCAAGCCCGCAATTAAACCCACAAGCAAACCCACAAAGCATGGATTGCCTCATATAACCAAATCCAATCTGAAACTAAAACTGAAACTGCAACAATAGAAAACAAACCAGCTCACAAGCTCACAAGCAACCAAGCTCAATGACAAACTTAAACTGAAAAACCAAACCTCACAAATGTGCATCAAAAACAAGGACAGTGCTCAAATAACCCAAATCCAATCTTTTTCACCCAAAAGCAACCAAAAAATGACCCAAATCCAATGTATAACCAAGGTAGGGGCTCAGATATAGGTAAAAAATAAAAACATGGATTGCCTCATCTAACAATGAAATTACAACGTAGATTGCAATTACATGGATGTATTGCCTCACCTAACATTGTAAATACAATGTAGGTTGCAATGGCATCCTAGATTGCCCTACCTAAACATTATAAAATCATTGTAGATTGCATTCTCATAATAGGACTATCATCATTGCCCAAATCGAAAAGTACCTAATAGCCATACCAATACATAACGTGCAATGTAGGTTGCTATCAAGTATCATATTCATCCATAATAATAATTGGTGAATATAAGTATTTTTGGTGAGCTTAACCCCCATAAAAAACAAATACAGTTGTATTTACCCTTCAAGCAAGCACACAACAATAGTGAATGTTTGAGACTGAACATAATCTGGCCCAAAGCATGGTCTCATATAGATGTTAGCTCAGTCAAAGTCACCAGCACAACCACGTCCAGCAACAAATGATGGAGGAGAATAACATCAAAACCAAAAAAATAGACTACCACAAACGTAGCAACCCAGTGACCTCCAGCAACAAAATCAGTGACCTCCAGCAACAAAATCCATTTGCAACCAAGTTTAAAGCATAAGCTCACAAGCAAACCCACAAGCACAATGCAAAGCAACAAATGATGTAGGAGCATAAAGTCACCAGCACAACCATGTCCAAGAACTCCCAACAAATGACCAGCCAGGAGAATAAAGTCACCAGCACAACCATGTCCAGCAACTCCCAACAACAGCCACGAAGACCTCAAAAACAAGCTCAAAAGCAAGCTCAGTGCTCAAATAACCAAGGCCGCAACAAACCAAGGCTGCAACAAACCAAGAAATGACCAAGGCTACAAGCAAACCCACAAGCAATCAGCTCAAAAACAAGCATGGATTGCCTCATATAACCAAATCCAATCTGAAACTAAAACTAAAACTGCAACAATAGAAAACAAACCAGCTCACAAGCTCACAAGCAACCAAGCTCAATGACAAACTTAAACTGACCCAAATCCAAAAAATGACCCAAATCCAATGTATAACCAAGGTAGGGGCTCAGATATAGGTAAAAAATAAAAACATGGATTGCCTCATCTAACAATGAAATTACAACGTAGATTGCAATTACATGGATGGATTGCCTCACCTAACATTGTAAATACAATGTAGGTTGCAATGGCATCCTAGATTACCCTACCTAAACATTATAAAATCATTGTAGATTGCATTCTCATAATAGGACTATCATCATTGCCCAAATCGAAAAGTACCTAATAGCCATACCAATACATAACGTGCAATGTAGGTTGCTATCAAGTATCATATTCATCCATAATTTGCATCAAGTATCATAAGATATGGATACATAAACCTGCAAAAGAACCCAAATTAGAATGAGATACCATCATCTTCTTGTGTTTCTTATAAAACACCAAGTAAGCTAAGGATAAAAATAAGAGTGACGGTGGAAAAGAACAAAACATTATGCTAATATTACTATATACATGTTCAACATACATAATTAGTTTCTGGATCCATAAGTGTTCAGATTACATCACAAATACATCGAATATGCAATGAGCTTACAAAATCAGTTGTGTATTATGTCAAGTTTGCAAAAGTACAGAAATATGAAGTATATCAAAAGACAAACCCAAATTATGACCTCCTAGAATCCTTGCTCGTTGATAATCTTCTCTATGAATAGCTTTTGAGAATTTTTTGTTTTGATGATCAACCTCCTAGATTCGGATTCATGATCATACAAGTAATCAAGCACTTTGTCCAATGTATCCTCAGGAAACTCATTGGAATGCGCCATTAGAGCATTGCCCATTGTCTCACTCCAATGTATAATGTGTTGATGTTGAATTGAGTATGACATGGACTCTATGAAATCGCGCGTGAGAGACTCATCCTCTTTGGCCTTGATACTTTTCTTTTTATAATGTGATGCACCACTTGAAGTATGAGCTACCCCACTTGATTTTTTCATTTTTTGGTTTTGAGAGTTGTTGAAGTCATTATGTGAGGTAAAGGACACATCAACCTCATTATCACTAAGATCGATATGCACCTCGTCAGCTAAAACATGTTGTTTAGAGCCTAGCTTTTCAGTCATATCTTTGGTGAGATCACCCTTTGCTTGGTCATCTCCCGCGATGCAACACAAGTTATCATAGTGAATGAGAGGAGTGTTCAGATACTCCTTCAACCTAGAGCTATTACATTTTTTGTCCTGTATAATGGAATATTATATAATCAGTATAGTAATATAATAGGATTTTTGGTTTTTTAAATTAGGATAAATATTTACCTGTGTCCACCTATCAAAACAATCTGGATCCATGGTGACTATCTTTGTTTCTGGATCATAACCAGCCCCACTCATGTTCATGACAGTGCGCATATCAAAATATTTACCCTTCAAGCACTTGACATGATTCATGACTTGCTCCTTCGTGTATTCAGTCAAGCACTTTCTGTTGACCTCTTCTGCAGCTCTTCGATATGCAAGCACTTTAAAATTTTTGTCAACTTTGAGACCATCCTTCGCCATTTGAGCAAGAAAGGGGATTAACACATCATCATGCTCTGAAGTCCATTTAGCATTAGGCACACCTCTTGTATTCTCTTTTTGATTCAAGACTTTTGGTTGCATTTTTCCCTTAGCATTTGCCTTCTTCTTGCGTTTGCATGGTGATGTAGCCTCATCTTCTAGATCAATTGAAAGTGGTCTCTTTAAAGAATGAGCCTCACCGGAGTAGGTTCCGGGTGAAGTATTCATAATTGGGTGGCCACTGTTAAGCATATTCATAAATGACATAGGTTGTTGAGACATAAATGAGTAGCCTCTGTCATAGAGATTGTAAGATGGATAAGGTGGAGGAGGGAATGGTAGTGTAGTGGGTGGTGTAGGGAAAGGTAATGTAGTGGGTAGTGGAGGGAAAGGTAGTGTAGTGGGTGGTGTAGGACCCAGAAAGTATGGATAAGTGGGTGTTGTAGGTGTTCTAGGTGAAGGAGTATCCTTGCATTTATCACTATCATCAAAGTCTCCCATGCCTGATTGCTACAAATTAGAACATACAAATATCAAAAGTTAAACCTTATGTTAGTACAATAACAGTTAGCAACAAATGAAAATACAATTCATAAAAAGAGTATACAATAATCTGCCCCACATTTCAATTCATAAAGAGAGAATACATTAATCTTACCACAAAATTCAAACCTTATAGTCTAAAATAACATAAGTTGGTACATATAACTTAAATTACATCCCAATCTCGGTTGTGTCCCCACCACGATATTTATTACAATAATCATGCCACATTTCAACTGCAATTTGATCCCTCTTTAACCTCCACTCATTTCTTGAATCTCTTTCCTCTCTTTGTGTCATAGTTTGCCTAAAGTCAACCACACCATCTTCATCCTCATTAGCTATTTCGCCAACATCATCTTCAATGAAATTTTCCTCATGCAACAACTCATCTCTCGGATCTTCTATGGCGATGTAGTTATGCAGTATAGTACATGCAATAACTATATCAACTTGAGTTGAAAAGGGGTAATGTGGCTTCGCAGATAGGATTTTAAAACGATTTTTCAATACCCCAAAAGTTGATTCAATTTTAGACCTTAGAGATGAGTGTCTTAAATTGAACAACTCTTGTCTATTATGGATTGGCCTACCCTTGTGCTCGTTTAAATGATAACGCACTCCTCGATAAGGGGAGATAAAGTCGAGCATAGTAGTGTAGCCCGCATCACACAAATAATATTTTCCTACAATTACCAAAAATATATTTAGTAAACTTCTTAATTTAAATTAAATGCACAGAATGTATTTGTTTGATTTATCACCATTGTAAACTCTCAATCCGCGAGGTTGTGGTCTAGATAGTGCATCTTGCAAAACTCTATAATCATTTGCGGATCCCTTCCATCCAGCTAGAACATACGAAAATAACTTGTTAGGAGTGCATGCAGCTAGAACATTTTGAGTTACACCTTTACGTCCTCTAAATCGTGCAACAAGGTTAGCGGGAAGCATGGCGTCGATATGGGTTCCATCAATCATGCCAATGCAATCCTATATGATATATTAAACAATTATTAATAATAAAAAAGTAAAATACGTGGTGTGTTATAATCAGTTTACTTATCTTAGATTACCATGAAATAAGGATAGTACAACGGGTTGGCGGCAATTTCTGGCGATAATTCATTTGGTGCTTGCTTCATGTATCGCCCTCTTAAATGCCCCACTGCTTCCAAGCACTTGTTAAAGTATTTTGAAACGGTTTCCCCCGATCTTATGAAATGTGACCTAACAATTCTATTTTTTGTTTTATGGCCCAATATATTAAGGAACATGAGCAATTGCTCTTCTACTTTAACATCACGTGAATCTTGTAGTAGGCCGGTATATCTCATTATGCTAACAAGCTTTTCAAATGCGTGTGGCCTCATTCTAACATAAGACCTACAACTCTCGTTGAAGCCATTGAACACACGACTTATGTGCCTAGCTCTAGAAACTATCTTCTCTTTTTGGCCTGTGTTAGGGTGATAACTGATTGATTTCCTTCGACTACGTCTCCTCATTAAACAAGCAAACACACAAATGACCGCAGAGATAGTGGCATTAGAAGCCATCCTCACTAGCATTTCTTCATCAATATCGTCCATCTACATGGAAGTTCAATATACACGTTCATTGTCAAAATCATTAAACAAGCAAACACACAAATGACCGCAGTGATTTTGTTTTATACTAAATATTTTGCTTGCATTTTTTAGTACAAATTCATTGTCAAAATCAAGTGTGTCAATAATGCAAATTTATACCCATACGCATGCCTGGGTTCTATTAATACAAGATGACATCTTTAAATCAACACATGAGTTTCCTTAATATTATATACATCATTTACAGGTTTCAAAATCTAGTATCAAATTTTTTTAAATAATCTATGTAAATTGTGAACTCAAAAGTCAAACCAAATACAAAGGCTTATAATCAGTCTAAACCCAACTGAACCCAAATCAATTTCACAAATTGTCGGCATATCACTAACAATGAACTGAATAATTTATCGGTGAATAACATTATCCTGTTTAACAGTTTGTAACAAAGAAAACTCAGAAAACAGCATCCTCAGAAAACAAAGCATCGAACTGAAATTCCCAACAGTAAGTAGCCAAATCAAAAGCAACAAACCCAGCAACCCAGACCACGAGCAACAAAATCACAGCCTTCCAGCAACGAAATCACAAGCAACCAAGTTTAAAGCACAAGCCATCATTAACAAGTCAACAGGCCAACCCAAACAATTCCAGCAATAAAGTTCAGACCTCAAGTATTTCGGCACCCAACTGAACCAGAATTAATTTCACAAAAACCCCCAAATCAAGCATTTCGAAACCCTAATTTTGAAGGCAAAGGGAGGAGATATACCTGCGTGGTCGGCGAGAGGATCAGTTGGAACCCTAGATCAGCAAGTGAGGTAGCCTTAGAAACCCCAAACCAATTTCAGCAAGTGAGGTAGGCTCAGCAAGTGAGAATAGCCAAAACAGCAGGCATGAGGACCAGGTGGAGTCCGGTGACGTTGACGACGAATAGGAGCGTCGTGGAGGCGGAAAAGAGGGAACGAGGCCTAGGGTTTTCGCGCGTAAAAGAGGGAACGAGGCCTAGGGTTTTCGCGCGTAAAAGAGGGAACGGCGGGGGGTGATGGTATCGGTCAGTTTTAGGCCTTCACGGGAGTGGGGGCTGAGGTGGACTGGGTTTTGTCAGACATCCAACCGAAAACCCAACTCAAAGCTAGGATGTGGGAAATGCTAAAACTTGTCAGATATTTCCTCTTTTAGAATTTCATATCCTATAATATTTTTTGAAACAAACACTGTTTTTGGAATCCCATAACTCAAAAAAACCCATTTTGACATCCTAAAACTTGTAATCCCAAAAAAAAAGCTTGAAACAAACACCCCCTTAGAGGGAAGCTCATTTCAGTTCATCTGTATTATAACCTCACTTTTAAAAATACGGTCCATTTGGAAAAGGACCTCTTAATTTTTCAGCTTTAACCTGAGCCTTCTTCTTATGTATTATCAACATCCTGAGCACAATTGGGATTCCTACTTCCGTGTTTAAACCCAAACAGGCAAGTACATAAACTTATTTGCTTTTCAACCCAAATGTTTTTTTTTTTTTGCTATCTCCTCAAATGATTGTGTTTCACATGTAATGCACTTTATTTATTACAAAAACCTTAAATTCGAAACGAAAACTCACCTGGCCACACTACTAATCACCCCCGACTTTGACCTTACAACTTACAACTCTCATCTCTCAAATGAGGGATCCTAGAGATCTAGCAGTTACCCTAAGGTCAGCTTTGCCTGGCCCTAGGATCAACGATCGAGATTCCCCCCCTGGTCTTAGGATTAACGCCTGAGATTTTTCCACCGCCAAAACCGATCAAAGCGGCGGTCCCTAGTCACTGAAGGCATAGGAGCTCATCGTTGTCATTGAGGAGGGTAACGAGCCCAAGAATGTCATATGCGTCATGGCCTATGATTGAGTGGCATCTTAAATTTGAAGCAAAATTATTAGTCCCGTATGTCATTGGATGAGGAAAGCTCGGGATCGTCAGTACTAGAAGTAAAGCCTATATGGCTATGTGTTATCTAAAATTAAAGCCCTTAATATCTAGGTAAACACACTTCTATGTCTTCTGATGCAAAAATAAAAATAAAAACGAAAAAGGGTGGTAAATAGGGTTAGAGCTAGTAACCTTGAATCTGAGATTCAACTCAAACCCATATTCATCTCAAAGTCAATACGTAACTAAAAGCAAGCCTGTTTCCATCTATCTATATTTTTTTATTCCGATATCAAAATTTTGTCTCAAATCAACCCATTAGAATATGCGAATTGGTTGGAAGATGAACAAATAGGGTAATTTTGAGTATCTTGGTTTTCAGTTGCTGCATAATCTTCTTTGTTCTAAAATAATGGATTTGTGCATTTTGGATTTTACAAGAAATGTGTGGGCTTAAATAAGACCCAGATAATGAACTTTGGCCATACTTAGTTGTTTTGACCGGTTAACAAATAATATCATAGATAAAAAAACTTATGATTTCATTAGCTTTAACATGCGATTATTTTTTTTTGTTTTTAGTCACTTTGATCCTTTAGCAAATAATTTTACAGAGGCAAAAATTAACGATTTCATAAACTATAACCCATGATTTTTACTATTTTTAGTGATTTCGACCAATTGACAAATAACTTTTCGTAGGCTAAAATCCATAATTTTATGAGTTGTAACCGACACTTTTGACCATTTTAAGTGGTTTTGACCCATAGTTAAATAATTTCCCTGCTGTTAATATTTAGCATTTCATGAGCTATAACTCATGATTTTTAACCATACTTAATTGTTTCGACCGATCGACAAATAATTTTGCAGAGGCAACAATTTCATTAGCCATAACACACGCTTTTCTTTTCAATTTTTGTCATTTCAATCCCTTGCCAAATACTTTTGTAGAGGCTAAAATTCATAATTTTATGAGCTATAATCTATTATTTATGGTCATTTTTAGTTGTTTTGAAACATTGGCAAATAATTTGATGGGGGCAAATTTTCACGATTTCATGAGCACCCATGAATTTTGGGCATTTTTAGTAGTATCGACCCGTTAGTAAATAATTTTTATAGAGGTCAAATTTTAAGATTTAACGAGCTATAGCCTATGATTTTTGAACATTTTTACAGGTTTGGACCCATTGGCAAATAATTTTCTGTATGCCAAAATTTATAATTTCATGAGTTATAACTCACAATATTTTTCCATTTTTTACTTGTTTTGACCCGTTGACAATGAATTTTAAAGAGGACAAAATTCATAATTTAATGAGCTATAACCCATAATACTTGACTATTTTTTGTAGCTTTGACTACTTGCAAATAATTTTATAAAAGCCATAATTCACGATTTACTAAGCTATAAACCTCGATGTTTGGCCTATTTTAGTGGTTTTGACTGTTGGTAAATAATTTTTGGTAGGCTAATTCATAATTTCAAACCCATGATTTTTTTTGCTATTTCTTATTTATTTCGACTAGCTAGCAAAGAACTTCACGAAAGTCAAAATTCACGTTTTAATGAGTTATAACCCACCTTTTTTTTCAATTTAAGTGATTTCGTCCTACAGGTAAATAATTTTGTAATGGCCAAAGTCATGACATCAAGATCTATAAGCCACCTTATTTGGCTATGCTTAGTCATTAGACCCATTAATAAATAATTTCGTGGATGCCAAAATTTTCTATCCCATTAGATAACACAAGACTTTTGTCCATTTTCAGTTGTTTCGACCCGTTGACAAATAATTTCACAGAGGCAAAATTCATAATTTCTTCAGGTAGAACCCATAATTTTTTGCCATTTTTGGACATTTCGACTTGATGGCAAATAATTTTGCGAGAGCAAGAAATCACGATTTTATGAGCTACAAGCCATAATTTTCTACAGTTTTTAGTTTTTCGACCCATGGGCAAACAACTTCTCAGAGGCAAAAGTTTATAATTTTATGAGCTATAACCATGATTGTTAGCTATTTTTAGTGGTTTCGAACCGTTAGCGAAATTTTTTTCTAGAGGCCAAAATTCATAATTTCATAAGCTATACCTCTTTTCTTGCTCATTTTTAGTCGTTTCAACTTCTTCGCAAATATATTTTTTGGAGAAAAAACATTATAGTTTCATGAGCTATAACTAACAAATTTTGCCAATTTTAGTTGTTTCAAACTGTTAGTAAAAAATTTTCACGGTGACTAAAATTCATGATTTAGTGAGCTATAACTTATTATTATTATGCATATTTAGTTATATCAACCTATTAGCAAATAATGAGATAAAACTCATGATTATTGCCCATTTTTAATTGTTTCAACTTGTTAGTAAAAAAAGTTTTCAGATGATACAATTTACGATTTTATGAGCTACAACACACGATTTTCCCCTCCATTTTTAGTCACTTTGATCTCTTGGCAAATAGTTTTACAGAGATAAAAATTCACAATTTCGCAAATTATAATTCACGAAAAAAGACAAATGGGCAAATTTTTAGTTTTAAATCAAAAAAAACACAAAAGAAGAATAGGATGGGGGAAAAAGAAAAAAGAAAATAGAACTACTGGCCCAAAATTCACGATTAAAAAGGCCTTGGGAGTTTGCATCGTTGTCTGGCACTAGAAATTGGTGGCGAGATTGAAATTTAACTCATTAGATTATTATTTTTTATTTTTAAAAAGGTCCATTTTGGCGTATTATTTATGAACAGGAAGGCCTATTTGATTTCTTTTGTGGTTATGGAGAATTTATTAAAATTGAAGCCTGTTTATGTCATTATTATAAATAGAGGCTCATGAAACTTACTATTATAGTTTTGGAACTGTGGGGCCCACTGGCCCCTGTTCCTCACCTCACGCGAGTTGGCTGGCGGTGGGCCACCCGCGAGCCAAAAAACATTTCTGTATAGTTTTGAGAAGAGACACACGAAATTCATAACCCAAGAAGGCCTCCAACCATCCAAGAGATCTAGCAGTTCCCCTTGGTCGGCGTTCCTCTTTTCCTGGCCCTAGGATCGACGGTCGAGATTCCTCCGTCTATTAATAACCCGTTTGATTCATACTTGACTCCAAACTATATAAAATGTCCTAGTACTTCTGCATATGCAATGTCCAATAAAATTTCTTTATTGTAATTTATATATAAGAGGAGACGAATTGCACTTTAAAATTAAATGTTGTGATTTGAGGGGTGAAATAGCTATGGCTTTGTTTGGATACCATGGTGTTTTTCTTATTGTGTTTTTGTAAAAAAACACCATGGTGTTATGGTTTTCCCTTAAAATGTTTTTAAAACATCATGTTAAGTATTTTTTGTCAACACTAGTTTGACCCATTATAACATTAGTATTAAACATATTATTAATATATTATATATTAATTATAATAAAATATATTGTAAATAAAATGTTATAATATTTAGTTTACATTATTATAATATTATAAATATTAAATATAATATAATATAATATTGTATAATATATTATAATATTATATTCTACTTTAATGAGTTATATTATATTATAATAATTATTATATTATAATAATTATTATATTATAATTATTACATATTATTTTCAAATAATTATATTTTTTATTATTTTGGTATATCAATTCGTTATTGTTGTATATTATACTAATATTTTTATAATAATGTTATTTTACTATTAATATAATATTATACTATTATTAATATAATATAATATTTATACTATTATTCATATATATAGTATTATTAATAATGTTAATATTATTTTATTACTAGTATGTTATTAAGAAATTAATATATTATAATTATTTTAATATTATATAATATAATATAGTTTTTAATATGTTAGAGTTTATTAATAGTACTTTAATAATATATTAGTATTTATGATATAAATAAATATTATTATATTATGAATATATTATTTTTACATTAACATTTGTTAGCAATAAATTATTTTATTATTAAAACTTATTTTACTTTATAATAAATTATATTATTTATTACATAATATATTAATACTTTATATATTATATTACATTTACTATAAATATGTTATTATAATAATATTATTATATTGTTTTATTATTATTAAATATGTTACTATTATATAATAATTTACAATTATTAATTTATTATAATTTATTTATTAAAAAGTTAATAATATTATAGCGATTATACTATTGTATAGTATATTGTTATATCATTATTATATTATTATTTATTATCAATAACTTTTTTATTAGTTTTTATTTTTTATTATTATTATGTATTTATTATATAATACATTATTAACATATTAAATATTGGTATTTAATATGTTATCATATTATTTTATAAGATGTTTTATTTATTATCTTTTTATATTATTTAATAAATATTACTAATATATTAAATTAACTATAATATAGTATAGTATAGTAAGCATGTTGATAATAGCTCTATAATATTTACATTTAATATATTATGTTAGATATTATATTAACACATTCTCAAACTCAAAACCAAAACATCAAACTTAAAACACCTAAAATATTTACATTTAATATATCATCTTTTTTTTTGGTGGCTTGGGGGGATGGGGTTTAAAAACAATAGTTTGAGGGGGCATACATTAAAAAAGGCAAAATGGCCAGATTGGTATATTTTCTAGAGGCTTGGTGATAAGTTGGTATATTTTTTTTAAGTTTTGTCAAATTGGTATAAATTTTCAACTCCGGCGTCATATAGGCCTTAAGTTTGGTCGGAGTCAATTTTCCGGCCATTAATTTCACGTGACAGCTCACATGACTCCGACGTGGCCTTTACGTGGATTCCAGCGTGGCGATATTTAGCGGGAATAAGTGAGCGGTTTGTCTAGAAAATCGCAGAAGAGCAGTAATTCACTCCCATTCTTTAATTTCCCTCTCTTCCCCAATTACAGAAGAAAATCGTAGAACCCTAGAGCGTAACGATCCCCAAATTGCAGACGATCGAAGTTCAAGGCTTCCATCTACTTCATCGTCTTTGGCGCGGAGCAAAAGGTGAGTCTCCATTTCATATTTTTGAAACTAATACATGGAAATTTGTCGGGTTTATTGTAAATTAGGGTTTTTTGATGGGTTTAGTGAGGAGTTAGGGTTTTTTTGTGATATTGCAGATGGGTCTCCAAATATTGGTTAAAATCAGACATGGAGGAAGTTTCCCGATGGGCTGGGTTGAAGATTATGTTGGTGGTAGATTTGATGTTAGGTTTATAGACAAAGAGCATCTGAGCATAGAAAGACTGATGGATGAAATTAGTGCAATTGGGTATAACAATGTCAACGGCTTGTTCTACCGTGTTCCTGGTGTAGGGGTTGCAAATGGTGGATTAAGGTCTCTAAGTGATGAATGTTCCTTCATTGAAATGCTAGAACATGCAGAAAAGGTGAAGGCAAATTGAAATCTATGTTGAACATGGCATTGATCAACCTGCAGAAGTTATTATGGAAGATTGTGATGTGCTGTTGTTGGAAGGTGTGAGTCAACCAATTTCTGAATCACGGACTCAACCAGTTGAAGCACAAGAAGATATGCAAATGCCAAAAGCGACCACTCCTAAAAAGAAGGGGACAGTAGCAGGACCCAGGAGATCAACACCCAGGAGAGCCACTGCTAGTGCCAATGAGAAACGAACACCCAAGAAAGCAACACCCAAGAGGAAGGTAACATATCCTTCAACCTCCAGGAAGAAACTAACACCCAGGAGGGCAACCAAGTTGTCAACCTCCAGTGAAACCCTGCCACAACAAGAAGCATTATTTTCAGCCTCTTTAGATGATCACTGTAGTGCACAACAGCAGGTAAGTCCATCTAGTGATAGTGACGACTCTGTGGAGGATGAGAATTACAGAATGGATCCTAGGGAGGTATTTGCAGATGATGACTTTGATGAAGATGAACTATTTGATGAGTTTAGCAATAATGGCAAAGGAAAAAAAAGAAGAATGTGCAAAAGAAAGAGGATGACAGTGTCTACAGTGAATGTGGAGGGCAATGAGAGTGTGCCTGAACCAAATAATGAACCTAGGGAGCCAGTGAATGTGGAGGGCAATGAGAGTGTGCTTGAACCAGGCCAGGAAGATAGGGAGGCAGTGAATGAGGTTCACGGTGCTCACAGTGATGATTCCTTTCAAGCTGCTATATGTAGTGAAGACGAGGAACTGAATGAGATTAGGCAATGCAATAAGGAGAATCTAAGTCAAGAGATGGGCCACATTGCTTTAAACTCTGGTGCAGTACTGGGAGATGGTGTTGATGCAGGTAACTCCTTTCAATTTAACACTGTCAGACCCCCTCGAGTGGTTAATGCTAATGTACCAACATCACCCCATGAAGGAGTGCATTCAAGAGCTGACAACATAGTTGATGAACCTGGACCATCAACCACTGAACCACAACAACAGTCATGGCCAGAATTTTTTACAAATTATGATGGTGGATATGAATCAGATCCTAGATCAAGTGGTGATGAAGGTCCCATAATGGCAAGTGATGAGGATGAAACTCTTGTCCAAATTTTACAAAAAAAGGCAGCAAAGGTCAAGTATCCATTTTTTAATGAAGAAGTTGACATGAAAAATGTTAAATTGACAGTAGGATTGAAGTTCACGTCAAGGGAAATATTAAAAGAAGCAATATTGAATTACTCCATACAACAACACTGTGACATTGTTTATGGAAAAAATGATAAGAGGCAGTTGAATGTGAATTGTGCACTCTGTCATTGGCAGCTAAATGCTACACCATGTCGTGATGATGCTAGTGCTTGGAAAATCAATAGTATGCACCCTTATCATACTTGTGTCAGGACATTCAAGAATAGGCTAATCACTGAAGGCTGGCTTGCAGGAAAATTTATTAACAACTTTCTGAGGGATCCTAAGTTCAAGCCCAGAGACATGAAAGCAGAAATGCAAAAACAATATGAGATCATAGTGGATTTAAGGAAATGTAGGAGGGCTAAGAGTAGGGCTTTGAATGCAGTAGATGGTTTGTTTAAGAAGCAATATGGCTTGTTAAAGCCATACATGAGAGAGCTCTTAAGGAGTAATGATGGAAGTACATGCATTCTGAAGGTCACAGATCAAAGTGACTCATTAAAATCAGGAGTATTTCAAAGATTCTACGTGTGCTTTGCAGGTAAAGTAAATGTGTTTGTTAGAAAATTTTGAAGTTTTATCAAAGCTTGTATGTGCAGGTTTTTTAGGCCATACTGAATTCATTCCTGTGTTCTCAGCCATGAAAAGGGGGTTCGCCAACAATTGTAGACCTATATTTGGACTTGATGGGTGCTTTCTTAAACATGCATGTGGTGGGCAATTGTTAAGTGCCGTGGGGAGAGACGGCAATAATCAGATGTGGCCAATTGCGTGGGCTGTTGTGGAGGCTGAAACAAGGAGCTCTTGGGAATGGTTTATGAGAATCTTATCCAATGATCTCAACATGGGAGAGGGAGAGGGATGGACAGTAATTTTAGACCAACAAAAGGTAAGGATCAATTTCATGTCATATTCAATTTAATCTCTATCTGGGCTACATATTTACATATGTGGGTATGTTTTTTTGTTTAACCAGGGTTTAGTTCCAGCTATACATGAAGTTTGGTGTGACGCCCCTGGGTTCACACAAGGCTGCAGTCCAAGGTAAAACCAAGAATGTCAAACCTGCCATGCACCACACCGTGCAACAACATGTTTCACCATCACAGTTAACATCTGTCTAGTAGAGTCAATGACAGGTGTAGGTACAAAAGCAAGTAAAAGATAACACAAGAATTACTGATGAAATGAAATCACATAAATATCTCATCATCCAGTACACAACAATACAGGGTTAATGTCTGAATAGATAACTGGAATACCCAATAAGTCTCAAATACATATGTCTGACAAAAGGAAATAAGGCACACGATCTTTACAACTTCTAGATCAAAACTCTTAAATGCCTACATAAAAGAAAATCTAAAGTGGAGCCCCAAATAGACATATAACTATCTAGACGGCTGAAGCTAAACAGTATCGCCGTCAACCTGCGACTCTCCGTGCTCCTGGCTCGTTACCTGAAAGGGGGAGGGACAACGAGCGTCAAAGCGCTAGCGAGTAACATCACAACCAACCCCAAGGGAATAGGGCTCGTTGTATATCAAAATACAGTCAATACATAATAAGCCTCAAAACATAAGTCATAAACAAAAGGGGTTTTAGAATTTAGAAATTTACAACACGAGCATAGGTACGTCGAGCGAAATAATCAAAACAAGGAAACCCTCATGTATATACCTTATATCTCAAATTGTAAATCCCTAAATACCAACCCAAAGTCTAATACAGAAACAATAGTAAAGGGAAAAGCAAACCGTCTCAGAACATAAACTACTGTGTCCTGTCATAACCAAATAAGTGCCACGGGTCCGAAATATCATACGAGAAATGTCTTGTCAAATCTAAGTATTATACTCATAGCTTAATAACTGGTCAACACATGATTAAGCGGTTAAATATCCAATACGAGGGCTAAAATGGATTATAGTCCAACACGAGGACTTTAATGGATTATAGTCCAACACAAGGACTTTAAGGGATTATAGTCCAACACGAGGACTGGAACAATGTAGTTTTGCCCGATACTTTGATCAAATAGTAAATTATCGAGGAGTTATCTAAAGATATACTTATACAAGTTTTACACACCTCTCGGCATATGATTCTAACTTTTGTACTCCCAAGTCATATATCTCACACATGTGTATAGCAAAGACCAAAACAAATGTCAGGAGATCGAGGCAATACCCCAAACACCTACAACATACAGGAAAATCAAATAGTGCATAAAACTGGGCGGCGGTCGACCGCCACGGTCGACCGCGTACGGATACGAACCTCACTGTTCAACAGAAACATTCACGGTCGACCGCCAAAACCTCGCGGTCGACCGCCAAAACCTCGCGGTCGACCGCCAAGGCATCGCGGTCGACCTCCACGGTCGACCGCGCAAAGGTCAGGCACATTCCGACCTTTTGCGCGCCCAGCGGTCGACCGATATGGTCGACCGCGAGACTGACAGAACCCAGCTCTGGGTTCCCTGTCAGCTGAAACCTGAAAACGAATTTCTTGAATAAAATTCAACTTATGACAATGCATGAAGCAGTAAATCGCGAAATTAAACCTTCAAAGCTTTGTCACCAAGATCCCATATATATAAAAACATGATTTACCCATTGTTAATAACAAAAACTACGTTTTTACTTGTTTCAAGATATATTTCCAGATCTGGACATTTTAAACAGAAATCATTGGTGAGTTTTAGAAATAAGAACACCCCAATTCCATAACTTATGCCATAGTGATCTATTAGCTATTCAAAAATACGAATTTGGCTCAATGAAACCCAATAAACTCTGTTCTTGACATGAAAACAAAAGGGGTGGGGGTTGAGTGAGAAGTTACTCGTCTCAGGTGTTGACAAGGCCCTAGATCTGCAGGAGGTTGATCCCCTTCGCTGAAATCTGACAAATCCCGCTGTAAACCCTTTGCAAAACCTCCAAAATCACCAAAAACGAAAACCTAGGGTTTGAGGGAGAAGAGGGGGGGCTAGGGTTTTGGTTTCAGATCTGAGAGAGGTTCTCTCGGGCACAAAAGCTTAAGTACCAACTCACAAACCCGACCCAAAACCCGCTTGAACCCAAACCTGAGAAAACTCTCTATTTGTTGTGCGGTCGCCCGGCGCGGTCGACCGGCGCGGTCGACCGGCGCGGTCGACCGCTACGGTCGACCGCCAAGTCCAAAAATTGCCTGCTGCTGGAAAAATTTGACACGCTGGACTTATGACTCGATTCCTCTCACATATAATTACTTAATGGGTTCCCAAACATAGATAATTACATTCATATGACATATATATGTGTATATATATGATTATTCATCACAAGGGAATCATTTACTATTAATAGTTCACATATATTTATTATAGAAATTTTTCGGGGTTTTACATTTGGCCCCAAGTGGAGCATAGGCAATGTGCAAGACACATTTATTCCAATTGGAGGAAAGCACATACTGGAAGAACTCTTCAAAAACAATTTTGGTATTGTGTGAAGGCAACCTCCATGGGGGATTTTGCAAGAGAGGCTGGCAAACTCAAGGATTACTCTCAAAAGGCATACGACGACTTCATGGCAAGGGATCCTCACACCTTCTGTAAGTCCCATTTTAAATGTCATAGCCAATGTGACAGTGTCGACAACAATATGTCTGAAACCTTCAACTCATTCATCCTTCTTGCAAGATACAAGCCAATAATTTCTATGCTAGAAGACATTAGACTTGCCATGATGGATAGGATGCAGTTAAAAAGGAAGTTGATTACACAATTTGTGGGTGGGATTGCCCCTAGGATAAGCAAGAAAATAAAAGAGGAATATCAAGAACAATTACACTGTCAAACACGTTGGTCGGGAACAAATGACTACAGTGGATTTGAGATACATCACAGAGGGATTGGCCATGAGGTTAACTTGGGTGAAAATACCTGTTCTTGTAGGGTTTGGGACTTGACTGGAATTCCATGTTGTCATGCCATTAGTGCAATATTGTTCATGAGAAAGAATCCAGAAGATTTTGTTGCTCATTGGAGCAAAAGTGAAGCTTACAAAAATGCTTATGAGAGCTTGTTAAACCCTGTACAAGGTACCAAAATTTGGGACCTTCAACAGGAGGGATTTGTGTTGCCTCCTCACAGTATTAGGAAGCCAATGGGGAGGCCCAAACATGCTAGAAAGAGGGACCCTTCAGAAGGTCCAAGAAATCAATTTAAGGCATCAAGGCAAGGTGTGCAAGGACGATGCACCCATTGTGAATCAAGTGAACATACACGGAGAAAGTGCCCCACTGCACCACCAAGGCAACAAGCTACACAAGTAAGCTAATTTTTTTTCAGCTATATTTTGTGTTCATTAAACAACTTAAGCCTTACCTGATCCATCTTGAAGTAATCACAAGGAACAAGAGTTGATGAAGGACCATCTCAAGTGAGGAAAAAGGGGGAGACCAAAGGGAAGCCTGAACAAAATTAGATGTGATGACATGCCTCCAAGCAATGCTCCAACGCCAGCATCCATTATCCTTGGCAGAAGAAGCAAAGCTCCAACAACCAGCGCTGAGGCAGGAAGAGGTAGAGGAGGGGGGTGGAGAGGGAGAGGAAGAGGAAGAGGTAGAGGGAGAGGTGGTGCTGGTCAATTACGGATGCCAGAAGGGTTTGGTTTGTGGCAAGGACCACAAGGAGAAATGGCATTTAGAGCACCTGGTGATAGTCAAGTAAATGTGATACATTTGACACCTAATGCTCCATCCTCACAGACTGCACCCTCTCAGGAATGAGAGTGTAATTAACTGCAGTAGATAACCAGCTTCTGAGATATTTTGGGACAAAGTTGTTCATGTCTGGTTAATGTTATTTTGGCACAAAGTTGTTAATGTCTGGTTATTGTATTTTGGGAACAAAGTTGTTATACATTATTTTGTGTTTAGTGTGTTGATCAGTTCTATCTGGGCATGTTCTATTTAGTATTTTGTGTTATGTTATGTGATAAAGTTCTGTAACTTACATGCCCTTGGTATTTTGTGTTTTGTTGTGTGTCACAGTAGTTTCCAAGCAATGTTCTACCTAATACATTTGGTATTCTGGATGTTCATTTGTTTGGCATGTTTAAAGTTTATATGTCTACTTCATTATTTTTCCTTTGTTGTGTGTCACAGTAGTTTATACATCATTAGGAGTTCAATTTACCAATCTGTCAAAATACTGTGCTTTATTCACATCACAACCACTTTCACATTACAACCATCTTCACATTACAACATACAGAATTAAACAGAGTGTAAACATTCCTAATAACAAAATAAACTTAATAATCCTTTTTTCTTCTGCAACATTTTCCTGCAGTTCTAATCTTTCTTTCATCATTTTCTGCACTTCTTCCAAACAAGAAGCAGCCTCGTGTTGAGACAATTCGACATCCTCTTTAAGCTTGTAAATGTCCTCATTACATCCTCTTAGCTGATTTTCACACCTTTGAAGTAACTCCTCCTTCAACAGCAACATATTCCTCAAATTATTGATCTCCTCTCTTAGAAGCGGAAACAATTGACATCCAACACTACACATTGGTTTGTGAATCCATTCCCAAATGCCACAACCACCAGCCTATCATTACTCAAAAATCAAAGGAGACTATGATCAAGTGAGATGCGCAAAAAATTCCAACTTCTAAGTAAAAACTGCAGTTGATTACTGCAACAAATGAGGAAGTAAATTTAACTTACATGCTGATTGCGACATTTGTAGAACCTCCGTCCTGGATTTTCATCAGTCATAGAAGTAAAATATTCGCAATCCAAACCACAATTACAAACCTTCACCCCAGATTGCTTTGCTAGATCATTCCACTGTCGTATAGCTTTTATTCCATTGAACCCTTGCCTGCTTCTTCCAATGCTCATGCTTGACACTGATCTTGAGCGACAGCTTGAAGATGAAGAATCCATCACTAATTTAACTCCCACTGAACCCAACCCTAACCCTAGGAGGAAGAAGAAGATGGAGTAAGAAGGAGGAAGAAGAAGATGGAAGCCCTAATCAGATATATAAACCCCCCTTTTGCCGAAATTTATTCATCCCCCTGCCACGCTGGAATCCACGTAAAGGCCACGTCGGAGTCACGTGAGCTGTCGCGTGAGAATAATGGCCGGAAAATTGACTCCGGCCAAACTTAAGGCCTATATGGCGCCGGAGTTGAAAATTTATACCAATCTGACAAAACTTAAAAAAAATATACCAACTTATCACCAAAACCTCTAGAAAATATACCAATCTGGCCATTTTGCCCATTAAAAAAAAAGTTGATTTGAGACAGGGAGAAGATGCATTTAATAATGGAGAAAATGTCACTTCGTTCATATTTTCTCATAGTTCCCATTTTACAAAGCTAAGAAAAGAGGAATTTATTTTCTATACAGCAATATAGATGATGAAGAGCCAAATAGTAGCAGCCCACCCAATTATAAAAGTAACTATTTGAAATATAATCTTTATCCACTCCTTTCAATTAAATTTTTTAAATCACAGATAAACAATGTAAAAAAATTGCCTTCTTGAATTATTAAGGAAAAGCTTCCAAAAGCCTTGGACAATTATTAGTTTGAAAAATCACCCGGCCTTCAGCCTCAAGAACACGGCCTTTTCGTTCATAAACCCAAAGTTTTATACCCTACTGATGTATTTTGTCCCCCCTAATAAATCCGAAATTTATGGCACGGCACCTACCTAGCTCACGGATCCTCCGCTGTCGCCCCCTCCTCGCTCTGTCCATCGAATTCTACTCTTTTAGATTCCTCCGTTCACCCCCCCACCCAGTAAAAAGCGGTGGTGTGGTCCGTCATGTGGCGTTACAGGCTAAAGAAATTGGCGGCGGGGGCTAGTCTGTTCATTGGGGTTGGGATTGGGATTGGGGTTGGGGGGGCAGCTGCTTCTTCCATCGCCGCCACTTCCTCGGACGATCCCCCGACTACTTCGCTTAAGATCCTCACTATCCTTCCTCTCCGTCTCCTCCGTGATTCCCTTACTGCCGCTGCTATCGCCTTGGGTTAGCAGCTAGTTACTTGTTTGTTTCGGATCTTAGCTGGGACCCAGGGTTGTTCTCCAGAAAACAACCCCCATCCCTCCCTTTACCTCATCATTTTCTTTCCTTTTTTCTTTAAACTTGTAGACTATGAATATTCAATGTGGGGATTCCAGGAAGGAACAATTGAGTGGTCTAAAGCAAAGCATCAAGTCCATAGCAGATGTGCTCGTAGGATCCAAGAGCTATGCTTTCGCAACGGCGGAATTTATATCAAGCTTGGTCAATATATTAGTCAATTGGTAATTAAGCTCCTTTCTAGTTAGTTAGATCATCTCATTTTCTGCATGCCATCTTTACTGTCAATAGATGGATGAAAAGGTTTAATTCAAATTTCTTCCTTCGTTGGAAATTTATATACATGCATACATAAAAAAAAAGTGGACCTCTAGGGACACACTCTAGATGGCTATAAAATTACAAATAAATATAAAATATCGAAAGGACACTTGGAAAACTGTTAACCTGTATGTGTGTGTGTGTGTGTGTGTCATTTTGCTTAATTTCAGTCTATACCCCCTATTTTCCTCTGTTATTCTGAGGATAGAGCCTTACTTGTTAGGTTTATTGCGTTATATGCATTCAAATCTGTGTGAGAAAACAGATGCATAACATTTCTATTTGATGAAACCGCCACGTAGTACAATCAACACACAATATGATTTAGGGAAACGATTGTTTCATACTAAATTCTAGGAAGGTATAAACATTTCCCTGTGTTTACTTCCGTTGTCCATGCTTTATTATTATTATTATTATTATTATTATTATTATTATTATTTTGGTGAAGTTTTTAGCTTACATTTTTGATGGTGGGAAAGTATGAAATAATTAATGGCCTACCTACAGGCAAACTAGATTGTTGATTCAGTTGAAGCGAAACTCGTCAAGTGCGTGTAGGAGTTGATAAGTCTGGTTTCTCCCTTTTTTTAGATGGTTAAGAGTAAATTACAGATTCTTGAGTTATAGATTCTTGTATAGTATTGTGAATGGAACCAGATTGTATTGGATGCCATTTGAGGATTCATTTTCCTTTTCATGTGCTCAATATTCGTTTTATTTCCTTGTAAAGTTTACCGGGCCTAAGAAGGGTTTGAGTGCAATGTTACTTTTGTTACTTTTTTGCCTTTTCTGTTTCTCCATTGGTTTCTGAAAGAAAATTTCCTACATGTTAGTTCTTTTTTTAAGTGCCTTTAAATTGCACAAGCTTATTACATTAACTTTCATATTGTCTCTGATTCAGTTAGTTTTCTTTTTTCAGGACTACATAGTTCCTCAGGAATACATACAAATAATGAGGGCCTCATTGCTGAAGAGATGTCCAGTTTCCTCGTATGATCAAGTGCGCCAGGTGTTCATAATGGAGCTTGGAAGTCCTCCCGAGGAAGTATATAAGCCTAATTTCCTGTTGCAAGTTTATGTTAGCTTATAAATAAAAATGACTAGATATACTCATAATTTATGTGGGATTAACCTAATGCGTCTTCCGAATATGGCCAAGAAAAAAAATAGAAGTGTTATATCATCATCCCACAAAATGAAAGCATGATCTTATCTCACTCCTCAATACATTGGACACTTGCAAGTGCGTATAGTTTTTTTATCATACAAAAAATAGATGAGCCTAATCTCCTGTTGCAAATTTATGTTATCTTATGAACTAAAATGGCTACATATACTCATAATATATGTGGGATCATTCTATGCGTATTCCGATGGAGAAGATTCCCGCTCCTCACTCTTTTTTAGCCATTATATTTATCGTTGTATGGCGAAGAAAAAAAAAGAAGTCTTATATCATCGTCCCACAAAATTTAAGCACGATCTTATCTCACTCCTTAATACATGGGACAATTGCAAGTGCATGTAATTTTTTATCACATGAAAAACATCTATAGGATGAAGTATGTTACATTTTTTTTTCCAACAAAAATAATTGTTTTAGATATCATTTGCACTTTTATGTTCTTGTATATATGCAAAACGTAATGTTCATTTGATATAAAAATATATACACAATTAGGAAAGGATTGTTTATAACCATGTCTTTTTGTCTAGAATTTGGGAAATTCTTTGACTGGTATCCTCCGTAGTATTAGAGTATCACTGGTGTGTCTGAATTTGCAGATCACAACTTTCTAGTATATGTCAATCGTGAAACAAACATTGCAATTAGAAAATGTCTTCTCCAGCACCTTTATGAAAAAAATGAATCATTTTTCTCGTTTACTAATACACTTCAGCTAACAAGTTTCTGAAATTCAACTTATTATTTTGCACAATTAAGCTTTCTGTATTGATTAAAAATTTTTAATTCTCAGATATTCAAGGAATTTGATCCTGTACCTCTGGCAAGTGCTTCCATTGCGCAAGTGCATGCTGCTCGGACTCATGATGGGAAAAGAGTAGCTGTGAAGGTTAGTAACTATACTATAGTTATCACATCTTCTGTTATCGAGGATGGTGTTATCACTTAGTATTTCTAATATCTTTTTGGACCTATTTTTTCTCAATATTCCTATGGGCATGACTTATCCTGATATCCAGGTTCAACATGTGCACTTGACTGATACCGCCGCCACAGATATTGCTACTGTGGATTTGATTGTGAACTTCTTGCACTGGTGTTTCCCTGCATTTGATTATAGGTATTGCTTTAGGTGGCCTTTTTTTAATCCAGAGTTGTCCTAAAAAAATTTATCTCAGTCAAAATAAGGGACATTCATTGATGTTGAAGGAAGGATTCAGTCAGAATCACATAAAGGTTAAAATTGTTTTTCACATATTTCAACCAGTGAAAAATCCTGAGATTACTTTAATAATGCTCGAGCAAGATTAGATTAGTAACCTGTTCATAAGGAAATGCATACAAAGTTTTCAAAGTTGTGTATATTGATAATAAAACCAGAGAAATTTGAGGAATGGATTCTGTTGATAAGATCTAAAGCTCTATTAACATTTTAAAGTATATAGAAAGCAGAAAGCTCAGGTTTTACCATCTTACCTTGGTAGTTTCTTATAGTTGATTTTTCAAGAAAAGGAAGTTGATTGTCCGAAGGAACAAGGCACCTAGCCTTGGGTAGTAATCTTCAGCTCTTAATTATTTTCTTTGTCGACCTTTTCTCCTCTCATATGATTGGTTTACACAGATGATAGGTTTTCAAATCCATCAAGCTACTGATTACATGAGAAAGAATAAAATATTGTTGACATTTTATGATTTTGGGGTAACTGATGTAAAATATACATTTGGTAACTAGTTGTTAACTATTAAATAGAAGGTGTAGGGCCTGACTACCTGGATGAAAGAACTTTAATTGGGAACTCATAATGAAGTTGTAATTGATGGTTACGACGTGTAAAGAGTTTTCTCAATAAAACATTAGAAAGAAAATGGTTTTCAGCTGAAAAAACTCATGAAATGTAAGCATTGTAACTTCATGTGAAAATGGATTTAGTTAAGTCTTAAGACGACCTGAACGGCTAAATCACACTTGTTTGGCCTCTGGACTACTTTTATTAATGAATCTAAGAATTTCGACAAATCAAGGTTGTTTGACATTCTACATGTATTAACTATAGTTGTATTAGAGTATACCTTTAAAAGTCCATTCTTTTAATGCAGGTGGTTAGTTGATGAAATACGTGAGAGTGCACCTAAGGTAAGCTTTCTTTATTATCTTAACTGTTGCTTCAATATTTTTACAATCTATAATATTTTGACTGTTATCCAATACTTTTTTTTATAAGAATAAGATGGCCCTATAAGTTTAAAATAACTGGAAAGCAATGAACATATGCATATAACATGAATACTTTATACGTACGTCATATTATGAAGCACATATTGTGATGTATGAATGAAGAAGATGCAGTGACAGTGGGCCAGAGTACTTTCAGTAACTAGGAAGGAAATTTAAGTGACCCTAGTGGCCTTGTCTTTTCTTTCTAATGCATTGTATTAGTTATTATTGATCTTCATGTCATTTTGATGCACCTGTTGGAGATTGAGTTGCTAGGAGTATGTAGATAGTGAAGTGAACTATCTGTCACTACAGTTTTCTTATATGATTTTAAATCTGTGTATAGAGTCGTGGATCCTGATATGACAAAAAGACCTTTCTGGCAGATTTGCATGCTTTACTGTCACAGATAGGCTGTTCATGCATCAATAACTGCTTTGAGATGAGGCTTACTTTCCAAGCTTTTTTTAGGTCTTAGGGGGCACAAGGCTTTTGTTCAGAAAGCTTACAACGAACATCCTCAGGTGTTCTTGCAATAGTCCCTACTCATTTTCTTAGGAAGGGCTGTCAGGGTTAACCTTTCTTGTGCTGTGAACAATCTAAGGAGCCCATGTTGGAGAATATTCCTATAATGCAGGACAAATATGCACTCTGTGGAATTTTCCAAATTACCTCTTGATAAGGGGATGGTTCTTTTTCTCATTAACTTTATTATAAGGGTTGATCCTGATTATAGACACCATGTTCATTATTGAGGACCCCATGAGAACTAAGGAAGGTTGAAGAACAAAATTGAGGAATTATTAGTTGAAGGTTAAGTTTGAAGGTTAATTATGCTTGGTTTGTCACCTGGAGTTGCACCAAACTTGTGTGTGAAGAAGGATGAAGGGGCTCACATTTATCAGTTTTAGGAAAGCAAGATGACTGTGCTTTTGTCCTCTATAGCTGATAGATGATATATTTCACCACTTGGAAAGTGTGATATCTGTTCTAGAAGATGAGACTCCCACCAAACTCACAGGCCCACCTCCCTTCAATCACTATTCACTACCCTCCATCTGTGCAGCACCAAGGTTTGGGATGTCCTTAATACAACATTCCAGATGAGATAAGTTCATGCTGATACTATTCTGGTTGGCCAGTGCATTTCTTTTGTGAAATTGATTAGTATACTATACCATTTTATAGTCTTTAGACATTATCTTAAGGATATAATCTGACTGTAGTGGTGGTCGTTTATGAAAAGGAGATGATACGTTCAGTCTAAAGTAACTCACCTTGCTTATATTGATTGCCAAATCTAAAAAAGACAAAATTAGCATTGATACCTCCGGTTTTGCATAGCGATGGTTTTAAGACTGTTACATTACCATTTTTCTGAAACCATAATCTTGCTTAACTTCCTTAACCTGAAAGGTCATCAATTTTCTGTCATGCCAAATTGCTCAGACTCCAATTCTTCAACAGGTGTCATCAATTTCCTATCGTGCCAAATAGTTCAGACTCCAACAGGTCTCAGTATCATCATGAATAAGTATAATTATATCTTCAAAAGCATGCAAAGTAATCCTCCTCACCATGATCTTCAAAAGTGTATATCACTTATTATGCTCCGGTTCCTAAATCAGAAGCATCTCTTATTGTTTATATCCGTGTTGTGAAGATAATGTTGCTACTTTCACTGATAACTTTCGTTTACTCTTTAAGGCCTTTTATATCACTAAAATTGATATGAAATTATGAATAAAGAAATACTTACGTTGGCTAACCAATAATTTACATTGGAAGTTACTTTGACTAAATATGGACTACATCTTTGATCATTATACTTAATCAGTTAGTGTCATTATTTCCAGGAATTAGATTTCTTGTATGAGGCTAGAAACAGCGAGAAATGTTTGGAGAACTTTAGGAGGTTATCTCCTCAAATTGCAGATGCCATATATGCACCCAAGATTTATTGGGATCTGAGTACATCAAAACTTTTGACCATGGAATTTATGGATGCTGCGGAAATAAGTGATGTGAGTGCTATTCAGGGATATGGAATTCAACCTCTTGAGGTTTCTAAGCTAGTACGTTCATCATATTGACCATATTTCATATTATTATGCTCTTGGTCTATCGTGTCTCTCCATTATCACTTTGTTTCTGTAAAAAAAACTTTACAGGTTAGCCAAGCTTTTGCAGAGATGATCTTTAGGCATGGATTTGTTCACTGTGACCCACATGCTGCCAACATGATGGTGCGGCCTTTGCCATTGAGAAAAGGCAACATTTTTGGTAGGAAATTTGTTCTAACCTTTGTTATTTGCTTTCACCTTCCTGTATAAGCTTATGCAAATTTATTGATAAAGTTATTCAAATTTGTTGATAAAATTATTACAAATGGTTTCAATTTTAGTTTTGATAAACTTATTCTGCATATATGTTTAGAAATTTATAGAAATATGGTATCCCTAAGGTGTAGGGGTTCATTTGCCCTTGTGCATCGAAGTTCTCTTAGGGGGGGGGGGGGTTTATTCATTGGTGTAATTTTAGAGGTAATGGGATAATTTTTGGAACAACATTGTTTGGTGTTATTCATTGGAGTAATTGGGTATGGATTCAATTGTATGGTGTTATTGGTTGGGACAATGGAACAAGGATAATATATTTTTGTGTTATTGGTTTTTTGGAACACTAGTGAGACAATTACACCACTTGGGATAAAATTACCCCACTCATATACAAAAATTTTGTCCCAATAGTAAAAATTTACCCCATCCTCCATATTGGAACAATGTTGTTCCACTTTGAAGGCAATTGGGATAATTTTAAAATATTTTTGTATTACTTAACTAATACATGCAATTATATTATAAATATATGACATGATATATAAAATATAACATATATTAATATTTTAATAACATAATTTAATAACATATATTAATAATATTATAGAATAGTAATTATAGTATAACGTTATTTATTATAATATTATATAATATTGTAATAACATATATATAATATTTTAATAACATATATTAATAATATTATGTAATATATTATTATATAATATTAATTAGTAATTATAGTATAACGTATTTATTATAATATTATATAATATTTTAGTAACATATATTAATATTTTAATAACATAATTTAATAAAATATATTAATAATATTATATAATAACATATATTAATATTTTAATAACATATATAATATTTTAATAACATATATTAATAGTATTATGTAATATATTATTATATAATATTAATTAGTAATTATAGTATAATGTATTTATTATAATATTATATAATATTTTAATAACATATATTATTATATAATATATTATTATATAATTAATTTATAAAATATTATTATAGTTATTATATATATGACATACTACTATAATATAATATAATAATTATGTTGAATAAAGTAAAATATTATAATATTTTATAAAGTACATTATATCCTATGATACTATATTATAATATATTAA
>BQKN01061415.1:0-42751 GCA_022839385.1 Asparagus kiusianus | reverse complement strand
TGGCCCCTAAGGATTCGAGCTCAATAAGGAACAAGAAATCCTTAAGTAAACCGGTTTAAGTTTTCTCAGATTAGTTGGTGTCTAAGGCAAGGTTAAGGGGTTGCGTAAAGCGCTCCGTAAGGAAAGAGGTACTTAATTGATCTTTGATCACCCTCTAGTACTATCCTTACCTAACTAACTACCTGGGTAAAACTTTAATCTTTTCACTGTAGGAGTTTTTGGTTAGGAGCTGGTCTAGTGAGTTAGGCTAAACCCTAGAATTAGAGTGATTAAAAAGTGATTGTTTTGATTTGTTTTAGTTGGGATTTTTTTATCCTTTTCTTCTCATAAAAAAAACTAACTTTTTTCCTCTTTCTTTATAAAAAAATAAAAAATAAAAAGAAATAGTTTTGGTGTATGCAACAGTGGATTAGGGATAATACACGTCGATTAATTCGCTTTGAACCAATTATAGAAATGGAGCATCCTAATCCACCCGTTCTTCATGATATGTGCTATCCCATTAGGAATGCAATCCCCTCTTGCATTAGGCTCTCCGAAACAAATGGAATAAATTTTGAGCTTAGACCGCATTACATAAACATGCTTCCCAAATTTCTTGGAAATGAAACAGAAGATGTATATATTTTTATCTCGGAATTTGAGGAAGTATGTATTATGATAAAAATGAGAGAATTAACAGAAGATGCTGTCAAACTCCGATTTATTCCATTTGCTCTCAAAGACAAAGCAAAAAAATGACTGTATAGCTTACCCATAAATTCCATCACTACGTGGGAGGAATTTATCACCGTTTTTCTTAAGAAATTTTTTCCTATCCATAAAACGGTGAAGCTAAGAAACAGTATCATGAATTTTAAGATTGTCTCGGGAGAACCCTTTTGGAAGTATTTTGATCGGTTTAAAGATCTTCTCATCCAATGTCCTCATCACGGTTTAGAAAAATAGCGATTGTGCCAAATAATTTATAAAGGATTAGATTATTCTGCAAAAACTTCCTTAGAATCAATGTGCCACGGGGATTTCATGAGGAAAAACACCGATGAAGCTTGGGAGTTTTTAGAGAGTCTTTCTAAAAAAACCATGCAATGGGAACACTGTGATGACCGAGTGTCATCAGTTTCCCAACCCAAATCCAATTGTATTTCCTTAGAGTCGAACATTGCATCTGAAGATAGGATGGCCACAATCATGCGTAGGTTAGAAGCTTTAGAAATCAAGGAAAGAGCCCCGGCTCAAATCAATCAAGTTTCAGCCTCAGGATGTCCCAACTGTTTGTCACCATCTCATATTTCAGAAGAATGTCCTCTCTTAGGAAATAATCAGCCATTAGGACAGGTCAACGCTGCATTCCAGCGTTCTGCAAATGATCAATTCTCTCCAACCTATAATCCAGGTTGGAGAAATCATCCTAACGTTGCATGGAATCAAGAAAATTCTCCCGGAACTCAAAACTTTACACCCACTTCAACCCAACATTTTCCTAGGGGAAACACAGTTCCTTTCAATTCTCATCCACAATATCAACAACCCAATCTGCCGTTTCAAAATCAATCTCCTCTTCATCAAGCTGTAATTCAGACTCCTCACAATCCAGATCAGGATAAACGTCTCAATGTCTTGGAAAGGGGTTTGGAAACCATAACTAAGGCCTCCACTCAAACCACGAATATGTTGACTCAAACATCCAGCACTCTGAATTCCTTTATACAATCAACCGGACAAATGCTCAATTCCAACACTCAAGCTATAGCTAGATTAGAATCCCAACTTGGTCAACTAGCTAGTGCGGTGAGTGAAAGAGAGAAAGGAAAATTTCCAAGTCAACCCGTGGTCAACCCTAAGGACACAGGATGCGGTTTATCCTATGAAGCTCAAGTGAATGCAATACATTCACTTCGGTCAGGTAGACAGGTCGATAATCAAGTGAGAACTCCCCCAAGTCAAACTTTTGATCCAGTACAAATTCCTTCTCCTTCTCCTTCTGATGACTCTATTCAACAATTACCCGCCTCAGATGACCAAGACCCTGAACCGGAACCTGAGCCTGCTTTTGATAGGTTTAGACCAGTTGCTCCTTTTCCAGATAGGCTCAGGCTTAGGGGGGGTTATTCATTGGTGTAATTTTAGGGGTAATGGGAAAATTTTTGGAACAACATTGTTTGGTGTTATTCATTAGGGTAATTGGGTATGGATTCAATTGTATGGTGTTATTGGTTGGGACAATGGAACAAGGATAATATATTTTTGTGTTATTGGTTTTTTGGAACACTAGTGAGACAATTACACCACTTGGGATAAAATTACCCCACTCATATACAAAAATTTTGTCCCAATAGTAAAAATTTACCCCATCCTCCATATTGGAACAATGTTGTTCCACTTTGAAGGCAATTGGGATAATTTTAAAATATTTTTGTATTACTTAACTAATACATGCAATTATATTATAAATATATGACATGATATATAAAATATAACATATATTAATATTTTAATAACATAATTTAATAACATATATTAATAATATTATAGAATAGTAATTATAGTATAACGTTATTTATTATAATATTATATAATATTGTAATAACATATATATAATATTTTAATAACATATATTAATAATATTATGTAATATATTATTATATAATATTAATTAGTAATTATAGTATAAAGTATTTATTATAATATTATATAATATTTTAGTAACATATATTAATATTTTAATAACATAATTTAATAAAATATATTAATAATATTATATAATAACATATATTAATATTTTAATAACATATATAATATTTTAATAACATATATTAATAGTATTATGTAATATATTATTATATAATATTAATTAGTAATTATAGTATAATGTATTTATTATAATATTATATAATATTTTAATAACATATATTATTATATAATATATTATTATATAATTAATTTATAAAATATTATTATAGTTATTATATATATGACATACTACTATAATATAATATAATAATTATGTTGAATAAAGTAAAATATTATAATATTTTATAAAGTACATTATATCCTATGATACTATATTATAATATATTAAATTAAATAATATATTATTAAAGTATTATATTATATATATTATTCATATATTATATCAATTATTATATAATGTAGCAACTAATATAATGTTAATTAGTAATTATTGTATAACATATTATATTTTTGTATAAATAAAATAATGTATTATATTAAATATTATAATATTAAAATATTATATTAAATATATTGATATTATATTATATTAATTATTATATATAGTATAGCATGCTAATATAATATAATATAATAATTAATAATAGTAATTTGTAAGTATAGTACAATATATTATATTTTAATATAAAGTAAAATAATATTTATATTATAATAATATGCTAAATAATATACTAAACCAATTGGATAAGTTAATTTAGAAGTAATTAATAGATAAAATTATATTTTATTAAGGTGTTACATCATCAATTATCCTACATGAATTGTCAAATCAAAGGCTCAAATTATCCCATTATCCCACTTTATCCCATTTTACCCCACTCAAAATATTCCAACGGGACAAAATTGTTCCATTGGAACAATTTTCCCACTTGGCCCTAATTTGTCCCAACCAATAACCCCTCCTAACCCATAATAGTAACGATTCGGGTTTGGGCCCCCATACGAGTAGGGCTGAGAATTGCAGTTAGTGTCAACCTGACCTCAGTTTGCAATGGGATTTTCTGGCTCAATCCCAGTGCAACTATGAAAAATAATTCTATTTCTACTGCATTTCACTATGTCAGTTGGCAAATTCGACCTGGCTTGCAATCCTGCGCCTACAATTCTTCAATGACTAGCACACATAAACCAGAATTAATGTTATCATTGATCTTAGAACTTGCAAAAGAAGATGCTGCAAGTTGTTCCGTTTAGTTTTAATCCACCTTCCATTAGCGTGTATGGATATTTACTTCGATTTTCTTTGTGCAGTTGTGTCTGTCTGCATGCATATGTGTGTGTATACCAATTAGGACCTGCTAACTGAGAGAAGCCTGGTGAAATCAGTTCAACCCTGTTGGAGCAAGCATTGAGCTGACCTCTTATAGTTATTTTGGGACTCAGTTCTAGCTTCTTCACATGATTTCCAGTCGTGATTGGTTGGGCTCGAAGTACTTGTTCTGATGACATATAAGTTATATGCCTATAAGCTTATACAACCCAAACTCTTGAGTCCTAAGTTCACAAAACAAATAGATTAACATTATCCCTGCTGTCAGACATGTCTATAGTTTATGTACTATGCATGTGGTAGTCAACTGGTTCATACAAGGTACTGAATCTCTTGCTATTTGCTGTGGCCTCTCTGCATGCATACTACAAGAATGAAGTAAAATGTGTCAGAAAAGTTGGTAACAGACTTTTCTTCTTTTCCCCTTTTTGCTTTTTCCTGTATTTCTTTCCATGATCTAGTCTGAAATACCTTACCTCATTTTCGTACCTTTTTATGCCTAAGGCAATGGGAAACATAATATCTTACCAGTTACCACCAACAACCAGGTCAGCAATGCAAATGAACTTCTAAAAATGGGTTTGTCATCATATGGGCCCGATTATAGGGTGCTATAATGATACGGGTGTATCTTCTCTTCGGAACTTAGCGATCCTCATGGGAGCTTGAGGAGAGATGATTCTCATAGTAGCTTGAGAATAGAGGTGTAAAACAACACAGTGAAACGCAGGTTGAAGCGTGGAACGAGACGACGAATTGAAGAATCGAAGCATCTAGTTTTTAGCCCGTGAGTCGACTCATAACAGTCATGAGTCGACTCATCAGGTTGAGTCGACTCATGCCTGTCATAAGTCGACTCATGAAACTCAGCCGCTTTGTCAAAAGTCTCTGACCAGTCGACTCATCATTGTATGAGTCAACCCAAGTGTCATGAGTCGACTCATGACTGTCATGAGTCGACTCACGAAGCCTAGCAGGTGGTGACATAGTTTCTGACCAGTCGACTCATGACTGTCATGAGTCGACCCATATAACATGAGTCGACTCATACATGTACGTGAGTCGACTCATCGATGGTTTCCTGGTTCGTTTGGGTTTCTATCTGCACGAATTTCTGTGGAGTTTGGGCTTGGTTATTTACGACTTTGCCATCCACGTTGTTCCACATATTAAAGGGATTGTTTTAGGGTTTTAAAACAATCAGGAGAGATTAGATTGTATTGGGAGAATTGAGAGAGATTGTTCTTCAATTCTAGTGAGATTATGAGAGATTGTAAGTTATTTTATTCTCATAATCTAGAGAATGTATTTTCCTTCGTCACCGCTGAATTGTTCTTGTGTTCTTGTTATTTTCTTCTCAACCACCTTTGATAATTCCACGATCAAAGGTGATCACACGATGACTCGTATCAAGTTGGTATCAGAGCGATCAGATCCTGTGAAGGGGACATCTTGTGTATGATCCTGACTCGATCGTAATACAAGAAACTAGGCGAGATCCTTATTTTATTGGAAGGAGTCCAAAAATTAAGGAAGAAGAAGATGACTGAAGGAGACAGTTTAGCAATGCTAGATGTATTGGAGAAGCAGATGGAGACAATGGGTGGCGCTGGAGTTCGCCGGCTGCGGGACAGGCTGGGAAGGAGGCTGTGGGTGGTCGGAGCTCGGGCAAGGGGGCTGCGGGTTGGTGGAGCTCGACGCCGGAGCTCGGACGACGAGCTGGTTGTGGTGGTCGCGGTCGGAGCGGGGTGAGGACGGCGTGTCGGAGTTTGGGCGTGAAGAAGAAGAGAGAGAACGAGAAATGAGGAGTTGGTTCAAACTTTTGGGAAATGGAGGAGAGAGGGAGCACAGTGAGAGAGATGGAGAGAAAAGATGATGAGCTGGAGAGTTAAAAAGAGAGATTTTTAATGAGATAAAAGAGAGAGAGAGAGAGAGAGAGAGAGAGAGAGAGAGAGAGAGAGAATGTGTGTCAGAGAGAGATAGATTGAGTGAGATTTCGTTGGATTAAAATAAGGAGAGAGAAAATGAGAGTGAGAGAGAATAATAGAGGAGAGAGAGAGAGTGTCAGAGAGAGATAGATTGAGTGTGAGATTGGAGAGAGAGTAAGAACGGCGGAAGATTTTAATGTGAGAGAGAGTACGTGATAGGGTGGTTGGGAGGATGTGGGTTGAGAGTTGGGGGAAACACGAGGCGGAGAGATTTGTGTGAATTGGGGAGAGTTTTAGGGGGAGAGAGATACAGAGTGAAATACCGGTGAAAAAAAAACACAGGGAAAAATACCCCCTTAAATAATTTAAAAATATCATAAAATTTATTCAAAATAAATATTAAAATTTATGGTCAAAATAATAATAACAATAACAATAATGAGTAATTAACTATTTAATTAAAAATTTTACCAAAACAATTAAATTTATAATTAGCAAAACTATTAAAATAACATAATATCGTATTTTTAATTCGTAGAAAATTCTAGAGAAATTGGAAAAATACAAGTACTCTTTTAGAAAAATAATATTTAATATTTAAATACCAGAAAATTATTTAAACCCGTATTAGAAATTTACGGTCATTACATCTTACCCCCTTAAAACAAATTCCGTCATCGGAATTAAAACAAGGACGAAATATAAAGTCAGATTCATCTCAACTCATATAAAGTTCAAAATATATTACATATCCATAAATAGAAAAAGTCATACAAGACGTTTCAGAATAAGATACAAGACAAGACAGCTAGGATTCAGGAAATAAATGAGGGTATCGCTGTCACATCTCAGACTCAGTTTCCCAAGTCGACTCTCCAGGAGAATCTGGGTGTCACATCACACGAACAAGCGAAACGGTCTTATTCCGGAAGGTCTTCTCCCTTCGGTCTAAAATCGCCACAGGCTGCTGCTCATATGTCAAATCGGATCGCACCTCAATCTCCAAGAAATCTATGACATGACTTGGATCTCCAATGTATTTTCGCAACTGAGAAACGTGGAATACGTTATGCACTCCAGCCAGGACGGGTGTTAATGCAAGTCGGTATGCCACTTCTCCAACTCTCTCTAATACGTTGAAAGGTCCCACATATCGCGGACTCAACTTCCCATGCCTTCCGAAGCGAATGGTGCCTCGGTTGGGGGAAATCTTCAGGAATACATGATCTCCTGACTGAAACTCTAAATTCCGGCGCTTCACATCTGCCCAATGCTTGAATCTGTCCTGTGCTATGCAAAGTCGCTCCCGAATGATCCTGACCGCATCAACTGATCTCTCAATCAACCCTGGCCCAAAAATCTCCCGCTCGCCAACATCGTCCCAACTCAACGGAGAACGGCACTTCCTGCCATACAATGCTGCAAAAGTGGCCATTCCAATACTGGCCTGGAAGCTATTATTGTATGCAAACTCCACCAAATGTAAGTGATCTTCCCACGACCCGTGGAAGTCAAGCATACAAGCTCTAAGCATATCCTCCAAAATCTGAATGGTCCTTTCTGACTGTCCATCGGTCTGGAGATGATAAGCTGTGCTAAAACTGAGACTGGTACCCAGACTCGCCTGCAAACTCTTTCAGAACTCCGAAGTAAATCGGGTATCGCGATCCGAAACGATGCACACTGGAACTCCATACAATCTTACGATCTCTTGCAGTACTAGAGATTTACTAACACTCTTGGGAAAGGAACTCATTGAAATATATAGAGATAAATATTTTACCTCCATGTATCTCTGAGCAAGATGCTCCGTCGACTGTCCCACTCAGAATGGAATGAAGTGAGCCGATTTGGTTAATCAATCTACGATCACCCAAACAACATCATTTTGTCTAGTGCTCCGAGGTAAGCCAGTAACGAAGTCCATGGTGACATGCTGCCACTTCCATTCTGGAATAGGCAACGGCTGCAAAAGACTTGCGATGCGCCGATGCTCTGCCTTCACCTGCTGACATATAAGGCACTTAGCTACACTACAAGCCACATCTCTCTTCATACCACGCCACCAAAAATTCAACTTCAGATCCTTATACATCTTCGTACCTTCAGGGTGAATAGAATATGGTGAACTATGAGCTTCCCGCAATATCTCCTCTCGAATATCTCCTCCTGGTACGCATATACGACTCCCAAATCGTAAGGATCCGTCCTCATGAACAACAAATTCTAGTCGAAGACCAGCCACTGCTAACTCTCTACACTTCCGAAGAAATGGGTCACCTGCTTGAGCTGCCTTGATTCGCTCGATCAGTGTCGATTGAATCTGAAGATTCATCAAAGAAGCGGTGACTCCTAGAAGAACTTCTATACTCATATCCCTCACTTTCTGCTGAAGTTTCCACTGAGCCGTGAGGGTCATGATTGCTGGCAAACGACTCAAAGCATCTGGTACCACATTGATCTTGCCAGGGTGATACTGAAGATCAATGTCCTAATCCGCCATCAGCTCTAACCATCGGCGTTGCCTCATGTTGAGCTCCTTCTGAGTAAATATGTACTTCAAGCTCTTGTGGTCAGTGAACACCTTCACTTGCTCCCCCAACAGATAATGCCTCCAAAGCTTAAGGCTAAAAATCACAGCTGCCAACTCCAAGTCGTGGGTAGGATAATTCTGCTCATGCTTCTTCAACTAACGAGAAGCATATGCCACCACATGACCATCCTGCTGAAGAACGCATCCCAATCCTCTACCTGATGCGTCACAAAACACTTCAAAGTTCCCACTCTTATCTGGTATCGTCAAGACCGGGGCTGAAATCAGTCGAGACTTTAACTCTTCAAACGCCTGCTCACAAGCGTCGGACCAGACAAACCTAATATCCTTCCTCGTAAGTCGTGTCATCGGCTCCGCAATCTTCAAAAAATCTCTGATGAAGCGACGGTAGTAACCAGCTAATCCCAGGAAGCTCTTAATGTCTGACACCGACTTAGGGGTAGCCCAATCCTTCACTACAGATACCTTCTCCGGATCCACTGATATGCCGTCTCCTGACACCATGTGTCCCAGAAACGCTATACGATCTAGCCAAAACTGGCATTTACTATACTTGGCAAATAGCCGATGCTCTCTCAAGGTCTTCAACACGTACCGTAAATGCTCTGCATGCTCCACCTCACTCTTAGAGTACACCAAGATATCATCAATAAAATCTTCCACAAACTTATCCAGCACATTATAAAATACCAGATTCATCAGGTTCATGAATGTCGCAGGTGCATTAGTCACACCAAACGACATCACTAAGAATTCATAATGTCCATATCTCGTCCGGAATGCAGTCTTGGGGACATCAGAATCCTTAACCTTCACCTGGTGATACCCACTCCGCAAATCCAGCTTAGAAAATACTCTCGATCCTCCTAACTGATCGAAAATATCATCGATACAAGGAAGTGGATACTTATTCTTCACTGTTACCGCATTCAACTCTCGGTAGTCGATGCACATCCGCTTGGATCCATCATTCTTTCCCACGAGCAACACAGGTGCTCCCCAGGCCGATACACTAGGTCGTATCAAGCCTCTCTGCAAAAGATCATCCAACTGAGTCTGAAGCTCGGCCAACTCAGCTGGAGGCATATGATAAGGAGTCTTGGAGATCGGAGCAGTTCCAGGCTTCAATTCTATGGAAAACTCAATTGCTCGATCCGGTGGCAATCCGTAAATGTCGTCGGGAAATACATCTTCAAATTCCCGAACTATACTTGGCTTCTCAGATTCCGCTTGCATCGCAGCTAATGTCGCCTTCTTCGGTCTAGCTCTGAACTTCACAGGTCTGGCCAATGTGCTACCACTAGTGAACTCAAATCTCGGGTGATCCGGTATCTCGAATACTACGTTTTGACGGCGATAATCAATGGTGGCAAAGAACGACCCCAACCAATCCATCCCAAATATTGCATCGAAGCTCGGCAAATCTATCACCAGAAAATCTACGAAGAGTTCCCTCCCGCAGATGACCACATGACATGCTTCATAACCACTAGATGCTACTAAGACACCACTGCCCGTGTTGATATTCCAGCCCGTAGTCAGAGAAGCTATAGGAAGAGAGTGGCCATTCGCAAAGCGACGAGACAAGAAACAATGGGAGGCTCCAGAATCAAAGAGTGATAAAGCAGGAACGGAAGAAACAAGGACCTTGCCTATTATAGGAGGATGTAAATATAACTAACTTAGTATTCTTAAACAATCCTATCATAGTATCATTATGTAATAAGAAAATTCATATGCAATTAAGACTAAGATAAACAATTCTTACCAGTGATAACTTGACCGTTCGCCTCAGCTTCTACGGCGGACATCATGAGCACCTGCCGCTAAGGTTGTTGCCTGTGTGCTTCCTGATAAAGCTACTGCTGTGGAGGGAGAGGCCCAGCTCGAGGATAGGATCTGTGCTGAGGCTGTGCTGCTGGGACTGGTCGAGGTGGGGCTGGGAGAGCTGCCCGAACTGGAGGTGGGGGCAAACGGGCCTGCTGTTTCTGAGGACAGTCTCGGCTGATATGACCGGGGGACCCACAGCTGAAGCATAGATGAAGACGCCTGGGGTAATCCTGCTGAGTATGACCAGGGTAGCTACAATAGGAACACCTCACCAAAGACTGGTTCTGAGACTGCACTCTAGGACGCTGATAAGGGTGAGCCTGACGAAATGGCTGACGTTGAGAATGCTGCTGCTGTCTTGGAGGAGGACGCTCGACATTCCGGGTCGGAGCTGCTGGTGTCCTGTTCTGAATCAAGTGTGAATCTTCTGGTTCCTTCTGCACGCTCTCAATCTCACGTGCTGCATCCAATACGGCGTCGTGAGTCGCGAGAGCCCTATCAGCCAAAGCCAATCTGATATATTTGTCCAGACCTTTCTGGAACTGGTGCCTCCTGATAGTGGGGTCTGTGACCAAGTGGGGAGCATATCGGCTCAAGTAAGAAAACTCGGCCTCGTACTCGTCGACTGATCGTCCCCTTGCTTGAGTTCAACAAACTTATGCAAAAGCTCGTCCCGAGCCGACTGAGGGAAGTACTTTCTGTTGAAGCGATCTGTGAATGTCTCTCACAGAATCGGCCTTTCTAGGTGTGTCTTCTCAGCAGCCCACCAGATTCTAGCTGTATCCGTGAGCTGAACATCCATGAGATCTACCCACTCTGCAGGGGGAATACGAGTCACCGTAAGGATAGTCTCCGTGACCTTGAGGAACTCCTCTGCTGCTAAAGGTCCCTCGGCACCAGTAAAGGAAGGAGGCCGCATATATCGAAACTCTCTAACACCAGGCTCCGAGCGAGGTGGATGCTGGTGCTGAGGCTCCTGCTGCAAATGCCCAGCTAAGAATTGCTGGTTCGTCACCAGCCCCTGAATCATCGCTAAAAGCTGCTGCGGATCTGCTTCAGGCATCTGACCACTGCCACTGGATGGGTTACCATTACTACGAGTACCCACCATGGTTCTGAAGAAAACGAGGATCAAAAGGATAACTAAGGTTAAGATCAAACAATATATTTGGAAAATAGGGACTAAAACATAGTTGTTAAGATAATAATATAAGAACTTAATTGTAGTCTTACGGATGGAAAATGATATGTATTTGAATTGTCCAATACATTCTTACTAGTGGAAACTCGGGACCGGGACCTGCATGGGCCACCACCAAAACCTGTCACGCCCCGCTTCCTAAAATACCGGGGAATCGGAGCGTGAACAAGCCCGCGACGTATTAGATTGAGAAAAAATATAAACTATTAATTTTTTTTCTTTTCAATCTAATACGCTAAGCGTCAAATATACAAATCTTAATCACATGTCTCCGATCACAATAGTAAGAATATAAAGACAACCCAGAATAAGAGTTAAACATATCAACAGATCATTCCAGACATAAAATATGGGTTTAACATACCCTTACTACAATAACAGTTCAACTAGAAAATAAGAAATACATAGTCCATAATAAAAGGAAATACTAACAATATAACCAAATCCGACACCAACTATAGAAAATACTATAAGAGTGTTCTATCAGTTACTACAGAAAGAAAAGCACGTCTAGGCTCCAGTTTGTTCTTCCACTCCATCGGAAGGACACTCCGGTTGGGTATACTCCGGCTCGGCTGCATCATCGAACTAAACCTGTTCGTCCACTAAGTCTGACGCACACCAGAGAAAAAACAGGTGTGCGTCAGCGTGCATGACACACGGCAAGATCTCACATGAACAAATAAAACGGTCGTATAACCCATGCTATGACAGTAATAATACTAATATGCAAGACAATGATACATACAACTAGAAATCTAATGGTAACATACAGCTATGTGAATACAATAACTGGGTCAAATACTTACCAACCTAAGGCTCAACGGTCCACATCTCACACAGAGTCAACGCTCCTATCATCGGATAACTGGCTGTTCACAAATCCTCTACGCGCATCTAATACCGCTACACGAATCGATCAGAGGTCTACACGTAATCCGATTTCGGCCTGGTCCGAACTCAAGCAGAACTCGAGTGACTACACAAATTCACTGACTAAAGTGACTACACAAATTCACTTTAGCCCAACAGACCAACCTCAGTGACTACACGAATTCACTGGCGCGAGCCCGAAAGATACATCAATAGTCTTATCCGATCACATGAACACTGACTTCCCCATCCAAACTCTCTGGTATTCTCTAATTCAACAATCATGATCCTTATTAAACTCGGGTTCACCACCTAAACTCAGTCAACACACACGTGTCGCTAGGTCTGTTCATGACGCACAATATTACTAAGTCATGAACTACTAAGGTTCTTAACACGTCAACAGATCATGAATATAGTAAGACATGTTAAACATGATTACGCAGGTTTATGAAACAGAAAAGAGGACTGTAATGAACATGAAATTAGGCCTGTCCATCCGTGTCAGGGCCGGGTTCCGGGCCGGCCCGGGTTTTTTTCTTTCCTTTTTTTTAAATTTTTTAATCAAATTTTTAAATTTTATTTAAATTTTAAATTATAAAAAAGACAAAAATAATAATAAACAATAATTTTATTAATCACTTAAAATGACATAAATTACAAATAAAAAATTATAAAAATAAATTTTTTATTAATAATTAATAAATCATTTACAAATTACAAGTATAAATTTATTTTGGAATTCATCGCATCACAATAGATAAGTACATCCCATCTAGGTTTTTTTAAATTCTTTTCTTTTTTATAAAAAAATGCTAAAAATTAGTTTAATATTATTATATTTTATATAATTATGTACTAGTATATACTTCCAAATTATTATGTAACTATATATTATATATACATATATTATATGTAAATATATTGTATATATTTATAAGTTATAATTTGAGTGAGAGAGAATCGCATAAGTAGCCGTTGCCCGTTGGGCCAATGGGGAAGAAGTAGCCGTTGTAATATACTATACTTATATATACTTATATACTAAGAGAGAGAGTATACACACACATATATAAAAGAGTATACTTATATAATAGGGAGTATACATATATAAGAGAGAGTATACTTATATATACATATATACTAAGAGAGAGAGAGTATATTAGTATATATATATATATATATATATATATATATATATATATATATATATTATACATATATAAGAGAGTGTATACTTATATATACTTATCTAAGAGAGAGTATACATATATAAGAGAGAGTATACTTATATATACATATATACTAAGAGAGAGTATATATATACATACATACATACATTATACATATATAAGAGAGAGTATTCTTATATCTATTCCTTTATACAAATAGGAGGACCAGAGATTCACTGTTCATGCCACAGTAAATGCTACAGTAGCATTTACTGTACCATTATTATTGTAGCTAATAATTAATTAAAAATATTACTGTAGAACACGGGTATACTGTAACATTTAAATGGTACTGTAGCAGATCGGGACACTGTAGCACATCCAAAAATTCAAATCATGCCATACTAAAAAAGCGGGATTACTTTAGCAAAAAAAAAAAAAAAAAAAAAAAAAAACGTGCTTTGTACGGACCGCAAACTAGTATATTTATATAAGAGATAGTATACTTATATATACTTATACATATATATATACTTATATAAGAGAGAGTATACTTATATATACTTATATACTAAGAGAGTATATATATACATACATATGACATATTATACATATATAGAAATATATTATATAAGAGAGAGTATACTTATATATACATATATACTAAGAGAGAGTATATATATACATACATACATACATTATACATATATAAGAGAGAGTATTCTTATATATACTTATATAAGAGAAAGTATACTTATATATACTTATACATATATATACTTATATAAGAGAGTATACTTATATATACTTATATACTAAGAGAGAGTATATATATACACACATATGACATATTATACATATATATAAATATATTATATATACATATATTATACATATATAAAAATATATTATATATACATATATATACATATATTATACATATTATATATATTTATATATACATATATAATATAATACATAAAAATAAAAAATAAAAAAATAATCCGGGCCGGGCACAAAAGAGCCGGCCCGGGCCCGGCCCGGAGCCCGGACTTGGCCCAGGTTTTCGGGCCGAGGCGAGGCCGGGCCGGGCCACGGCCCGGCCGGGCTCCGGGCTGGGCCCGGGGCGCGGGCTGTTTTGGACAACCCTACATGAAATGCATAAACAAAATACAACGTGAATATAATACATGAGTGGATTTTATTATTATCTTACCGCTGGATGTCCGAATTTCTCATTCAAATTATTCGTACTTACGTATTCTCTAATATAATAATACAGAAAAGAAATCTAGAAACCGATGTCATTTTGCACATGAAATGTCGCGCTCTACGACGAACAGCCATACTATCATAAATAATAATATTTTTTTTCAAAAATTATTCTTTAAAATCATTTCTCATTATAACTAATTTAAAATTAAAAGATTTATATAATATAACATAAAAAATTTCCTTTCTGCATGAAAAGTAATATTCTTCTATTTTATAAATTTTCCTTAATTAATTTCTTTTTGATAAAATTCCATAAATTCTAATTTAGCACATAACTGGTCATTTCATGTCCGACATTCTTAAAAATACAATTAACAAAATTATTAATCTAATTTTCATGGTGCGCTCGCAATCTTCATTCCACGCAGATATTCAAAAATACGTATTAACCACAATAATAACTTAAACATTTTAAATCATCATACTAACAACATTATTACCACAAAATAATTTATCTATATTTAATCATCATAATAACACGATATTAATCATTAATTAAAAGCAAGATGGATGCGAGATCTTGCCTACAGGACAGTGCGGATCTGTCGAGCAGGGTTTCTGGCGAGGAAGAACTCGGAGGATCTGGGCGGCGCGGCGACGGCTCGGATCTGTCGAGCGGCTGTCGGCGAGGAGGAAGCTCGGGTCTATCGGGCGGCTGCCGGCGAGGAGGAGCGACGGGGGACGGCGAGCGGTGGTGTGGGTTAGAACGGGAAGAAGAGGAGGTGGCGGAAGAGGGTCAGGCGCTGACGGGAAAGGGAGCAGCCTGGGTCGGAGTTGGTCGGCGCTGGAGGAGGAAGGGGTCGGGGTTGCTGAGGGCTCGACGGGGGTTCGGGTTGTGGCGACGAGGCGTAGACGTCGGAGAGGCGGTGACTTTGGTGTCTGGAACGACGGGTTTGGGGGCGGCAGCAAGGTGAAGGCGATGAGTTGAGGGGGCTGAGGTCGGAGGCGAACTCCGGCGACGAACTCAGGCGGAACAGGAGCTCAGAGTGGCGACAGCTTGGGTTCGGAGCTGGCGGTGGCTGGTGCAGACGGTGGAGTTCAAGGCGGCGGCCGCGGGGATGTGGGGGTGGCGTTGGAGTTCGTCGGCTGTGAGATAGGCTGGGGAGGAGGCTGTGGGTGGTCGGAGCTCGGGCAAGGAGGCTGCGGGTTGGTAGAGCTCGACGCCGGAGCTCGGGCGGCGAGCTGGCTGTGGTGGTCGCGGTCGGAGCGGGGTGAGGACGGCGTGTCGGAGTTTGGACGTGAAGAAGAAGAGAGAGAACGAGAAATGGGGAGCTGGTTCAAACTTTTGGGAAATGGAGGAGAGAGGGAGTACGGTGAGAGAGATGGAGAGAAAAGATGATGAGCTGGAGAGTTAAAAAGAGAGATTTTTAATGAGATAAGAGAGAGAGAGAGAGAGAATGTGTGTGTCAGAGAGAGATAGATTGAGTGAGATTTCGTTGGATTAAAATAAGGAGAGAAAATGAGAGTGAGAGAGAATAATAGAGGAGAGAGAGAGTATGTCAGAGTGAGAGATAGATTGAGTGTGAGATTGGAGAGAGAGTAAGAACGGCGGAAAATTTTAATGAGAGAGAGAGTACGTGATAGGGTGGTTGGGAGGATGTGGGTTGAGAGTTGGGGGAAACACGAGACGGAGGGATTTGCGTGAATTGGGGAGAGTTTTAGGGGGAAAGAGATACAGAGTGAAATACCGGTGAAAGGAAAAACACAGGAAAAAATACCCCCTTAAATAATTTAAAAATATCATAAAATTTATTCAAAATAAATATTAAAATTTATGGTCAAAATAATAATAACAATAACAATAATGAGTAATTAAAAATTTTACCGAAACAATTAAATTTATAATTAGCAAAACTATTAAAATAACATAATACCGTATTTTTAATTCATAGAAAATTCTAGAGAAATTGGAAAAATACAAATACTCTTAGAAAAATAATATTTAATATTTAAATATCAGAAAATTATTTAAACCCGTATTAGAAATTTACGGTCATTACATGGAGCATGAGATTATGTTGATCGGCGAGAGTTCTTTGCCGAATATAGGTCTATACCACACATTTGTAGAGGAGTCTGAGGAGATCAAGAGGCAGGTTCAGGAGCTTTTGGAGACAAGAGTGATTGTGCCGAGTTGTTCCCCTTGCGGGTCTCCAGTATTGTTGGTGCCTAAAAAGGATGGAGGTTGGCGCATGTGTGTGGATTATCGGCACTCAACAAGATATCCATTAAGAATCGTTACCCATTATCACGGATTAACGATCTCATGGATCAGTTAGAGGGAGCAAGGTTCTCATGGATCAGTTGGAGGGAGCAAGGTTCTTCACGAAGTTGGATTTGAAGTCTGGCTACCATCAGGTGAGGATTCGGGAGGATGACACTTGAAAGACTGCATTTAAGACCAAGTAGGACCTATTCGAGTGGTTGGTGATGCCGTTTGGTTTGTGCAACGCTCCGACTACCTTTATGAGGCTTATGAATGATTTGTTGCGACCCTTTATAGAGGACTTTGTGATAGTTTACCTCGATGACATCTTGGTGTACAGCAGTACCTGGGAGGAGCATCTTGTTCATGTTGAGAAAGTGTTTGAAGTGTTACAGAACGGACAGCTGAAGCTCAATGGGAAGAAATGCGAGTTTGGGAAGGACGAGTTGGTGTATCTCGGCTTCATCGTGGGGAAGGATCAGCGAAGGATAGATCCAAGTAAGATGGCGGTGATCACAAAATGGCCGACACCTAGGACAGTGACGGATGTGAGAAGCTTCATGGGGGCTTGTCAGTACTTGTGCAAGTTCATTCGATATTTTTTAACTTATGCGGCACCTTTGCATGACCTTATGAAGGCGAAGGTTTAGTTCGTGTGGGGTAGGACGCATGATGAAGCTTTTCAGCTACTGAAGAAGAAGATCTCGGAGGCACTGGTGTTAGCTTTGTCGAATTTACAGAGGACCTTCGAGGTGGAGATCGACGCTTCTAGTTATGCTATGGGCGTTGTGTTGATTCAGGATGGTAAGCCGATGGAGTACTATTTAGAGATGTTTACGGGTGCTATTCATGGATCTTCGGGGAAATCACCGTTTGAGACTTGTTATAGGTTTTTACCTCCGAGTCCGTTTGATCTCATGTTTTCAAGTGAAGCTACGGCCGACGGTAAGGAAGGGAGTGAAAGGCAACGAGCTCAGCGATTTTTGGAGAAAATTGCACATATTCATGCCACGGTGGAAGTACAATTGAAGAAATCACAAGCCAAGTACAAGACAAAGCATGATTAGCATCGGGTTCCTTGTAACTTTGGCATAGGCAACATGGTATGGCTGAATTTGAGTAAGGAGAGGCTAAAGGGAGAAGGGAAGAAGTTGAAACATATACGACATGGTCCGTTTTGGATTCTCGATAGATTGGTGACAACGCTTTCAGGCTGGATTTACCACCTTACTTAGGCATGTATGTAGGCGTCAAAAATGTCTAAAGGTATCCAAATACCACTCAAAATGACATGAAAGAATAATTTACACGTCATCAGGCAATGCATAGTGACGCGGCAGAACATGGTGTCGCGGCTAAGGCGCGACAGCCTATGGTGCCGCGGCTAAGGCGCGGCAGCTTGTAATGCCGCGGTATAGGCGCTGCAACTTAGGGCGCCGCGGCTGTTCTAGAGGAGTGCTGTGGCGGTTACATGGCAGTTATACGATGGTTTCTGAAGTCCACGTGGCGACATATCAGAAATAGAACGTGTGCTGACGTGGACAAACAGTTAAAACCACGAAAAAAGTGGTTAAAGGTCGTGAAAGAGCGGTTTCAAGCACGATGGAACGTGCTGGCAACTGCCTCTTTGGCCGCGGCAGCCTATACTGCCGCGCCAATAGCCGCGGCAGTGTAGACTGCAGCGGCCAAAGAGTAATCACTTGGACAGTTATTTTGCCCCATGTTCGCTGTGGTGTACTTCTACCCCTATAAATACCCCCCTATATACGAAATAAAGGACAGAGAGCAGATTGGAGCAGAAAAGGCTTGAGCTTTTAGAGATTTTGAGGAAGAAAGAGAGAATTTTCACCATTTGACAAGCATCATTTGGTGATTCCTAGAGATCTAGCTCAGACTTGATCTTTGGAAGAGTGAACATCTTACATCGATAAGATATTCGCTTCAAATCCCTACTTCGATAAACGAAGGAAGGATCTCAAAACAACCTCACGATCTTCGAATCGGTGGTCCACGAGCCAAAGCACTCCCGGCACAAGCAAAGTCCCACGAAAGCAGCAGTTGATAGACAACTTCTGTGTTATTTTCTCGAGAGTTGTATTTTTTTTATTTTCATTGTAATTTCTTGTAAACAAATTAAAGTTTCAATGGAATCAACAATGGAATCAACTTTCGCTGAAAACAAACTGGCGACCACAGTGGGAGCCAGCGGCCTCGCTGCCGAGGCCGCCGTGTCGCAGCCGATAAAGATTATCGTCACTGAAGAGATCGAATACGAGTTCGATCAAGCCAAATTTGAGGAGTACTTATCATCCTCATCCTCAAAATCTTCCTCGTCACGCAGGTGCAGGAAGATGTCTTCTCCTAAGAAAACTTACAAGTCGACGACGCCTAAGAAGGCCGCAAATGAAGATTCTTGCCCAATAGTTGCTGAAGAATCTTTCTACAACACTTCTGCTCCAAAAGACTCCACACCCATTAAGGAGTCGTTGATGGATAGTTCACCGGTATTGACGAAGAGAGCTCGTCAGAGACAGCGCCAACGCCGTGCTCGTCAATTGGCTAAGGTCTTACAACAGACCGACGGGGTCCATTATTATGCGGACCTAAAGTCGAGGAACCAGAGGATGGTTCAATTGCCTCAACGGCAAGATAATCATGTTTCTGCAAAGCTCACAACGGAAGAATGGACCCTCGTCAAAAGGGCTCGTTCAACCATGAAGGAACGGATTCAAAGGCGTAAGGTAAAAGCCGCTCGTGCCCGTGCACTTCGTCAACAAGCTCAGAAGAACAAGAAGGAAATGGTGTCTGAAAAGCCACCGAAAAACTATAAAATTTGGGTTCCCAAGACTGAAAATACCCAAAAATCATAAAACAATCCAATCTTCAACCGCGGCAGCACAAATTGCCGCGGCAATGTTTTCGACCGCGGCAGTCATGGCTGCCGCGGCAATCTGCTCAACCGCGACAGCTCTGACTGCCGCGGCACTTCACGTGGTCATGATGTTCATCATCGTCACCAGACTACATCTGCAGTTCCATCTACATCTAATCCTGGTCCTTCTACTACAACAGCGTCTGCTTCATCACCAGTGAAACCCTGGGTTAGCCCAGATTTATCCAAATTCAAGATCACCATGGCAGATCGCCTCGGTCCTTTGGCTGATGATCGAGGCAAAGCCCCAGTTAAAGAAAATCCAAGTCCAGCAAACAAACCCTTGGTGGTTTCCTATACAGGGGGTCGTAAACACCCTCCTGTCAGAATTAACCCTGTCCGAAACAAGAGAATATCGGTTCATGATCGTATAGGACCTGTGAAGACTCCACACCCGCAAGGGGGTGTGTTTAAAAATTTAACCTTAGATCGTCCAGAAACGGCGACTGGTCGTTCTGTGCATGTTAACAAGGTTCACAAACCAAAGATAGGTTGCTCAAATCACGGTAGTGATGAGCTGTACTATCAAAACAGTAACTCGAGAAAGAGAATCGTCCGAGAAGATGAATCGCATTGCGCATGCGAGAGACTCATCAAGGCAGTACTGACGGAATACGGTTGCTCGCAAACTAAAGCAAAACGAGTTTTCGTGTTTCAAAGACTGTCTACAGAAACGTCAAAACCCAAAGTGAGGTGCTTCAACAAGAAGAAACCTGCGAGACAGCAAGATGAGTTCCCTGAGGTCACCATTAACATGACTGGCAGAGGAAAACAGCAGTTAGTCAACCCTGACCCTGATTTCTCTTCAGAAGGAAGAGTTGAGCGGGGTCTTTCTCAAAGAATGGAGCGGTTACGACGGAGGGCCAACCGACGCCGAGACTACAAGAGGATGCACGAAGGTTTATCATCGGAAGATGAATTGTTAGATACTTGTTCTGCGGTCGCTTCAGACGATACCGCATCCAGTGTGGGGCGAGCAAGAGAATCATTCGCCATCACGCCAGACCAGTTAGCTCAGATACTGCAAGAAGCGTTGGCCAAACAACGCGAGGAGATCAGAGCTGAAATCAAAACGGAGATGGAGTTGACGATGCAGCAGATGCGAGACTTACAAGCTCAGCAACACCACCCGGAATCGAGCCAGAAGGCAGAGTCCAGCCAGCGTAACGTTATACCTGTGCGTATAGTTGCGGACGATGATAAAGAAGATGAGACTATCTTTGATGATCCTCTTACGGACAAAGATAATTCTGGAAACGGTCCGGTCAAATCGGCTACTCAGCCTCTTCAACCTCACCTGAAGAAGACTGAGGAGGAAGATAAGAAGATGCAGGATCTTGAGAGCAAAGTCAATGCTCTGATGACGGCCCAGGAAGTGAAGAAAACGGGCATTTCATACCCGTACCCGAGGGAGTGAGATTTGATTCCTTATCCCCCAAAATATAATTTGATTAACTTCACTCCTTTTGATGGCAGGGGTTCACCAACTCAACACTTGATTTATTTCAAGTCACATCTTAGTGCGGTATCAGGAAATGAAGCCCTGATGGTTCGGTCATTCGTAGGAACCCTCCGTGGGCCTACCTTCGATTGGTACCGACGCTTGAAACCCGGAAGCATCACTAGCTGGGGAGATATGGAAGAACTGTTTCTCACCAATTTCTTCGACGACGATACGGAGGTCTCCATTGGCACGTTGTTGGACGAGAAGCAGAAGAATGGAGAGTCGGTTGATGTTTTTGTCAAACGATTCAGGAACAAAGCGGTGAACTGCAGAGATCCACTCACAGAAGAGTTCATCCTACAGACATGTTATAACAACCTGTCTTTGGATGTATTAGAGGTTATGAGAGTTGTACCCTCTAAAACCTGGAAAGAATTAAAAGTTAGAGGTGAGCAAGCTGAACGATTTCTCAAGAGAAGGAACTTAGAGAGGGGTCAGCCACCAGCTAATAATCAAAATCAGAAACAGAACTTCAATCCTCGAGGCAGAGGAAGAGGGTCGGGAGCCGCTGTTGACGCACACCAAACGTCACAACAGCCGCCGCAACAACCACAACAGTCGTCATTTCAGTTGGCGCCGAATCAAAATCAACAGCCTCAGAAGCAGTTTAAGCCCTCTGAGTCCAGATTCCCAAAGGAGTATTCATTCAAAGATGATGAAGTGCCAGTCATCTTCAAATACCTGCTGGACAATAATAAGAATAAGCTTCCACCGGTCACAAACCAAGAAGAAGCAAAGAAGATCAATGACCCAAAATACTGTGCGTATCACAGGAGGGTCCACCATCCCACTAAGGCGTGTTATGTCTTGAAAGACAAAATACAAACCTTAATCGATATTGGTATTGTGACCCCGAAGCCAAAGGAGAAGAAGGTGGGTGCAAACGCAGTCTCCATTAGCTTCGGATCGGTTCCTTTGTCCTGGTTTCAAGCCGAGCCAGTGTCGAAGGTCAAAATGCAAACCATCAACGATGACCCTCATGGACAGCGCCAAAAAGGGCTAGTGTCACACACGACCCTTAACGGCGAAATCCTTTGGGTTCATCCGGATTTGCTTGAAGATGAACAGTGGACGACATCCACATCGAAGAAGAAATCGAAAGGTAAAGGAAAGGAGAAGTCCTGTTATGGAGCCTCGGCGATTCCGGAGAAAGACGATGAGGAGATAGCAGCTCTGCCACTTTCTGATGAAGAACAAGAAGTTTTTGCTACAAGGGGTGGAAATGAATACCATTACCAATATCCGGAAACTTCTAATCCGAATGCTAAGACTCTTTCAGAGCTGGGGGTAGTTGCGACTCGTCCTATGCTTGTTGAGAAACCTCAGAAGGTTGTTAAACAGAAAGAGAAAGAACCTCAACCCAAAGAGGTTCAACTTCCGAAGCAGCCTCGTTTTAATCGACCTATTGGACGAGACAAACCGGAAAGTTCAAGTACTCCATATCGCTTTGACGTCATGACTCAATTAGCTAACATCCCAGCAAGGATCACGCTATACGAGTTGCTTCGCCTTTCGAAAGAAACCAGGGAAGCTTTACAAGAAGCCTTGGCTGATTCTGAGGTGTTCCTTACTCAGAACAAGCCAACTCCTGAAGAGCCAAATTCATCGGTGCAGCACTGCAATTTGGCAGCCACCAAATTCCCTTGCATAGCTTTCACAAAAGAAGATATGCAGGTCAGGAATTCAAAGCATGATAGACCGTTATATTTTACGGGATATATCGGTTCAAGCATGGTTAACCGGATTCAAGTCGATCCGGGTTCCGCTGTTAGCATCATGCCACTTCGGTTGATGTACCACCTTGGAATTCCCGCCAGCAAGTTAGCCTCCACAGGAACGGTCATCTACGGGTTCAATACTAGTGGATCAAGACCGTTGGGAAAAATCCGGGTGAAGTGTCAACTCGGAGATTTGAAGTCTGAAGTCACTTGCTACGTGATCGATGCAGAAACTTCCTATAACTTACTGTTGGGTCGCCCATGGATCCACGGTAATCTTATAGTTCCCTCTACCCTCCATCAGTGTTTGAAGTATGTCGACACTAATGATGAAGTTAAGACGGTGGTCGCGGATAAGCAACCATTCAAGGGGTTAGAAAATTATTTTACTGACTCCCTTCTATATGGTGCTGAGTCCGATACTGAACCATCGGCCCATGGCACGGACAGCGGAGAAGAAGCTGATACCGAAGCTGGGCTCGATTATAGTGAAGGTCTTGTATGTCATAGAACCTCTTGTAATCGATCTTGACGGTGATGAATCGTCGGACGAAAGTTGTAACTGGCAGTTTGCCGATGAAATAATAAAGAATGATTTAGAGTATTCGTCTTGTCTCGATAATGTAATACAGGAACTGTATGATAATCCTAATCTACATATGCCACTTCGCTCGTCTTGCACGACGATGAAGTATCTGCAAAATTCAGACGGGACAACGGTGATCCTACCCGCAAAGACAGGGGGTGAGAAAGAAATAATCTTTGAAAAAGGGGATCCATCCCTAACTCCTGATCTTTTCTTGGAGAGCAACTCAGATGAGGAAAAGCCTGGGTGGCATTTCTCTCGATATAGTTCACAAGCAAATGATTACATGGAGAGGCAATGCTATGACCTCTCACTCGGTGTAGGTCTTTATTTTGGTCAAGGAGTCAGGGTTCCATCCCGTTCTACTTATGTACCAAAAGGAAAACCAGATAATTATTATAGCCATAATAGAGGTCTAGGTTATGCATCGTCATCTGACGACGAGTATTGCCAGCAGATCACTAGCCAACTGAGAAATAAAAGCGGGCATTCATCCGACACTTCGATGTGGGACTCTGACACGAGCATCGGAGAGAGATTCAAAGCCCTAATGTCGAACATGACGACAGTTGATCCTTCCACAACTAAAGAGGACGATCAATTGCCTATTTGGGAAGACCCATGGATGCATTACATGAACATCCAATATGGTGATCGATTTGAACAGAGAGAACCTCCTACTGAAGATAAAGTGATCCAAGTTAATATGGGTGACGAAGTTAATCCGAAACCTATATTTATTAGCGGTAATCTTCCATCGGACGAGAAAGAGGAACTAATCGCCCTCATTAGAGAGTATATCGACGTTTTCGCTTGGAATTACGAAGATATGTCAGGACTCGATCCAAATGTAGCAATGCATACCCTGAACATAAAATCGGATGCTAAACCTATCAAGCAACAGCAAAGACGGTTTCGTCCACAAATTATGGAGGCAATAGAAGCTGAAGTTAAAAAACTGATCGATTCAGGTTTTGTCAGGGAAGAAGAACATCCTGAATGGTTGGCTAATATTATTCCAGTCCTTAAAAAGAATGGGAAAATCAGAATTTGCATTGACTTCAGAGATCTGAATACCGCCTGTCCTAAAGACGATTTTCCTCTGCCCATTACAGACGTCATCATTGACAATATGTGCGGGTTTGAAAGGATGTCATTTATGGATGGATTCTCGGGATATAATCAGATTAAGATGCATCCGGATGATGAAAAGCATACAGCTTTCAGAACACCCCTTGGTGTATTTTGTTATACTGTTATGCCGTTCGGATTGAAGAACGCTGGTGCTACGTACCAACGAGCCATGACGAAGATCTTTCAAGAACATCTGCGGAAGACCGTCGAATGCTACGTTGATGACCTGATCGTCAAGAGCCGTGATAAGAACGATCACATTAAAGATCTGAAGACGATGTTCGATCTTATGAGAAGTCATCAGCTGAAAATGAACCCAACTAAATCCTTTCTTGGAATGTCGAGTGGTAAATTTCTGGGGTTTGTCGTCACTACGAAAGGTATTCATATCGATCCTGACAAAGTGAAGGCAATACATGAGCTACAACCTCCGAGAAATCTTAAAGAACTCAGAGGATTGCAAGGTCGTTTGGCATATATCCGGCGATTTATATCAAATCTGTCCGGAAAATGTCAACCATTTTCTAAACTCACAAAGAAAGGTGTGTCGTTCATTTGGGATGAAGCATGCCAAAAGGCGTTCGAGGATATTAAAGCATATCTAGCGAACCCACCTATTCTCGTTACACCGAAATCGGGCAGACCGTTTTTGATTTATGTCAAAGCGACGAGCCATTCGTTAAGTGCATTACTTGCACAAGACGACGATAACGGTCACGAACAAGCGGTATATTATCTGAGTCGCACACTGGTAGGAGCTGAATCTCGTTATCCGATGATCGAGAAAGAATGCCTTGCATTAGTATTTGCAATCCAGAAAATGCGACATTACTTAGTTGGACAAACCATTTATGTTATTTCCAACATAAACCCTATCCGAGTATTCATGACCCAGCCGGCATCCATGAATTGGCATTTAGCCAGGTGGGCTTTACTCTTATCGCAATACGACTTGTACTTTAAGCAACAAAAATCGGTTAAGGGGCGAGCTATTTGCGATCTTCTAGCGGAAAATCCTACGAAGGATATAGTCGAATTGTACGACGATCTGCCAGATGAAACTCACGAAGTTTATACTACCTCACATCAACAAGTGTGGCAGTTGTACTTTGATGGGGCTTCCCGTGCAACTAATGTGGCAAGCGCACCTGGATGTTCTAAAATCTCCTCAGGAGTGGGGGTCGTTTTAGTTTCCCCAGAAAAGCATGTCTTGCCTAGAGCATACTCGTTGACCGGACCATGTTCTAATAATGTGACCGAGTACAATGCATTGATAATTGGACTTAATTTTGCCAAAGAGCTGGGGGTTGAATACCTTGAAGCTTTCGGGGATTCTTAACTGGTAATTAATCAAATACGAGGAGAGTATGAAGTCTGAAGTCAAGACCTGATTCCATACCATTAGGTGGCCATCGAGATGGCAAACTCGTTTGAAGGATTTTTCATCGAGTACGTTCCACGTCTCCAAAATACGTACGCAGACGCATTGGCGGCATTGTCAGTATCCTTGGCTCAACCTCCCGAAACAGAGCAATTGATTACAGTGAGGACCCATCAGCTTATCGTTCCAATCTACGACTCGGATGTTAAAGAAGCATACTCAACAGCAGTTGAGCCTGAAGTTCGAGATTGGCGTTTTCCCATTATCGACTACGTCCTACATGGTATATTACCTGAAGATGTGAGAGAAAGGGAATCGATTCGACGAAGAGCACCGAGATTTTATTACAATACCACGGCACAAATGTTGTATCGACGATCGTACGATGGTCTTCTACTCCGTTGCTTATCTAGCAAAGAAGCGGAACAAGCACTCAAAGAGGCGCATGACGGGATATGCGGTGCACATCAACCCGGTCCTAAACTCTGTGATCGACTTAGGAGAATCGGGTATTATGGCCAACTATGGTAAAAGACGCAGTCGACTACGTACGACGATGCGAAGTGTGCCAGTTACATGCAAATTATATGCACCAGCCGTCGGAGTATTTACACCCATCGGCAACATCATGGCCATTCGAAACTTGGGGAATGGATATAGTAGGTCCTATTTTTCCGCCTTCGGTTAAAGGGGACCGTTTCATTCTAGCAATTACCGATTACTTCTCGAAATGGGCAGAAGCAGTTCCACTTAGAGAAGTAAAGACGAGTGACGTCATCAAGTTTATCAAACATCATATCATATATCAGTATGGTGTTCCAAGACGAATAGTGCACGATAATGGCCCTCAATTCGTCAGCAACGCATTTATCAAATTCTGCGGTAAATTCGGGATTAAGGACGTGTTGTCAACAGCTTATAATCCCACAGCTAACGGATTGGCTGAAGCTTTTAATAAGACCATCATCAAAATTTTGACAAAATTGGTGAAAACCAATAAACGAGATTGGGACGACAAACTTGGCGAAACCCTATGGGCTTACCGGACAACTGTCCGTACGCCAACCGGAACAACCCCATATGCCTTAACATATGGATGTGAAGCTGTTCTGTCACTGGAAATACAGATTCCTTCCCTCCGTATCGCTCTCGCAACGGGAATGACGACGGAAGAACATCATCAGAAACGTCTCGAGGAGTTAGAGATGTTAGATGAGAAACGCTTGGAAGCTCAGCAACAGATCGAGTTTTATCAAGCTAGAATTTCTCGGACTTTTGATAAAAGAGTCCGACGGCGAAGTTTCAAAGAAGGAGATCTAGTTCTTACCGTACGAAGACCTATGATTCTCACTTCTAAGAAGAAAGAAAAATTTGAACCTAAATGGGAAGGACCGTTTGTGATAGAAACAGTCTATTCAAACGGTGCATATCGCCTGGTTACTCAGGATGACAACAAATTAATGATGCCGATAAATGGGAAGTTCCTGAAAAAGTATTATCCGTAATACGTTCACGATAACCTATGTAAGACGGAAAGTTCCTAGAGAGTCCTGTACAGGATATTTCAGGATAATCCGTTATCAGTTGATTATCATGAATGGAAAATGATCATGTGAATAATGTGTTCTTATTACTTTTGTTGAGACGAGATTTAATAACAGTTAATCTTTCCTCACAAAATCCTGTAATGCAATCATGGAAAGGGGAAATTCGATAATTCGTAACCCCGCACCATAAAAACCCCACCGGTCGGATCGACCAATGGTCATCGATCTGTATTAGTCGACAAGTTATTTCATGTCGAATTCTCATGTTTAATATCAAAATTTCCCACCGAGTAGTTCGTGCAAATCAACAAACTCATTGTTATTTGTACCCCACTCCTATTCTTCTTTTGGTCAAACCTTACTACAGTTAGGACCAAAGCCAAAATCCCCTCTCGATTCGCTCCATGAACGAGAAGTCCACAAATTGAGTGATCAAACCTTTAAACAGTTAGGATCATCTCAAAACCCCCACTTGGTCAAACCTTCCTACAGTTAGGACCACAACCAAAATCTCCTCTTGATTCGTTCCATGAACGAGAGGTCCACAAACTGAATAATCAAACCTTATGACAGTTAGGATTATTCAAACTAATCCGGATTCCCTAAGTGGAGATCCCACTTTGAGTTTCCTTTGCATCAGGAGTCGGAATATGAAATTCTTCCTCTCCAATTCTGGGTTTATCTCTACCAACAAACAAGAGACCAGGAGTCGGAATATGAAATTATTCCTCTCTAATTCTGGGTTTATCTCTACCAACAAACAAGAGACCAGGAGTCGGAATATGAAATTATTCCTCTCTAATTCTGGGTTTATCTCTACCAACAAACAAGAGACGAGGAAATGGAATATGAAATTATTCCTTTCCAATTCTGGGTTTTTCTCTACCAACAAACAAGAGACTCTGAACTGGAATATCCAAGTTCTCTCTTCCCAAGCTTAGGTTCGTTTTCATACAAAGAGAACGTAATCTATCTACACTTTAAGATCCATGTCATTCACGCATGGGGGATGTTATCTCTATCCCTTATTAGAGATAAGCCTACATCTAACACATGTAGCCTACACATTCAATGTTGTAGTTTAAAGTCTAAAAGAGTTTTAGTCTTTTAGCCAACGTTATATGTGAAACGGACTTAGATAATTCACATACTAGCCCGATTCAAACGGTAGTCGGTAAAGGCATATCAAATCCGTTGATGGCTAAGGATTTGCCAAAAATCCTACAAGTATTATGGTTATTTATCCCAAACAAGAGTGAATAATCACAATAAAATCTCAATGAGCAAGAAAGTTCACTATATTAACCAAAAGAGTTCAAACAAAACAGCATAAAAAAAAAGAAATGTATATTTTCAAAATTACAATAACTTGTAATGGCGGAGTTCATCTTCTAATTAAGAAAGCTTTGTCGCATAAGCCAGTTCGAGCTCAGGTATCAGATTGGCTTTAAATTTCCTTTCATCGATGCTTTGAATTCTGGCAATCTCTTGTTCTTTGTCAGCAAAAATCTTGTCCTAAAGATTCAGTTGCCGGAGTGTAGTCACCTCAGCTTGAGTGACCTCCGCTAGATCGGACTCTAAAACTTCACAAGCTTCCCTGGCTTCGGCAAGTTGCTTTTCTAATCGGGCTACCTCCGTCCGACGCGATTCCAAGTCACGATACAGATCTACTTTGATTTGGTTCTTCTTGGCAGCGCTCTCCCGGAGTTGATTAATGCGAGTTTTCAATATCTGAAGTTCGGATTCAGTGGATTTCTGAGAATCACGCCATTCTTGGAGTTTCAGGTCCATTTGGGAAGCAATATAAGAAGGCGCACCATTAATGCGAAAGTTCTGCAACTGTTCAATACTTTGTCTAAGATTAACCAAGTAATCTTCAATGGAGTTAGATAATTCAGCACACCCCTGTTCTTTAATTCCTGATATATGGCGATCGAGAGACTTCCTGAAAAGCTCAAAAGGTGAACCTTTAAAGAGAATTCGATCAACCATGCCGTTTAAGAAAAGAACAAAGCTTTGGACGTCAACACAGAGGACAGCTTTGTCCGGGTCTTCATCTACCAGTAAAGCTTGAATACGCTCGGACAATGATGAGGAAATAGCTGCGAGGAGAACAAATGAAATAAGTACAAAAAATATGTACACTGGTTGGAGGACTCCACAACCGAATTACCTTGGCTTGGCAAGACTACAGCGGGTTTTGCAACAACTGGGGTTTGCTTAGAAATGATACTCGGCTATTGATCAATTACTTCAGATGTTCGTTCATCTGAAGCCCCCAATGGCTTTGGATCTGGAGCTATGAATCCGTGAGGGATAATTTCTATAAAAAAGAAAGGGGTGAATGAATATTCTGCTCTATTAATTTAACTTCGAAATACATCAAAGATGAGACGTACCGAGTTGAGCCGAAGTTGCGGGAGGTTGCTCTTCCACGATAACCTTCGACACTCCTGTCTCATGAACAGCCGGTGTTGGATCGGAAGTTGCAACAGGTTCAACTTCGATAATATCAGAAGTCGGAAGAACAGTAGTAGTTGGTTCAACTACAGCTGGAGGACCGGTCAAAAGCAGAAAACCCAGGCCTTCAGGTTGATCACACTCACCAATGACAGTAGACGCATCAACTTCAGTTGTTGGTCCTACGTCTAAAATTCTTATTTCAATTATCAAAAATAAGAAATACAGCTTAAATGAGGGCTTAAGTCCGAAAGTATATACCTACTGATGCGCCTACTTCAGCTGAATCAACTGTAGTAGTTGGTCCTGCAGTAGCGGTCGAGGCCGGAGCTAACAAAGTATCAGAAATCTGTCGATACTCATCCTCGGATATATCGAGATTGAAGTCATGTGCGTTAAAATCCCCAATACCCATATCATGGGTAAGTTCTGGGTCTCTTGATTCACTGGCGGGGACTTCTATTAAGTAGAAAATTTTGTTAGTACATATACAAGAAATGTGAGGGAATCAAGACAGACGAAAATAAGATTACCTTCAACAACGGTTGTGGGGTCAGCGGCGCTACTACCCGCACTCACCTCCTTTAGTCTAACTAAAAGAAGATAAAGCGCACAAGTTAGTAGGAGAGGAACACATTCCGATTCACTTAGCTCCCGGAAATGCCCCCCAAATGAGAAAACATCTGTACCTGTATCGGCAGCTGGCGAGGTCGATGTAGTGGCCGGAGGAGGAGCAGTCTCCATATTGAGGGGTTCTTCACTTATCGCTCTTTGTACCTGTTGAGTGAAGCTGGATTCATCAATATCCATTAAACCCGGAGATGAAGGCTCGGGCATGATTTCTCCTTCATCTTCTGGTTCGACTGCAATAGCAAAAGAATAAATAAGATGTTATATTCAAAGATAAGATAATGAAAAGGAGATAAAGATGAGATCTTACCCCTTTCATCAACTGGAAGATCCTGAGTAATTTTCTCTTCAGATAAAGGGGAAAGTTGACGTTGTCGATGAGCTGTCTTCTTAATCCTCTTTGAAGCACGAGAATCTTGAGGAGCCATAGAACTCTCATAGCGAAACTTGATACGCAATTCGGTCCCTTGAGCTGGCCGAGGTTGAACCTCAAAAGAGGCAGTAGACCGAGATCTCTTCCTGCTAAGAAGCGGGGGAACTTCTTCTTCTGCCTCTTCCTCCCGAGCAGGCCACCTCACAGTCATCTTATTAGAAGACGACAAGGGAATACTCTTTTCCTTCATTTGTATACCTTTTGAGGGAATACCTGGTGATCGAGGTGAAGAAGCTCGACGGGTCCGGTGAGCCACGGGAGAAGGAGGAATATCAGTCTCCGCTTCATCTCTAGTTTCATCCTCCTCACTGGATGTTTCAAAGTCATCACTCTCTTTAGAATCAACTGCTTGTTTTCCTTTGCGGGAGGATGTGGCGGGCTCCTTTCCTTTTTTAGATACAATTCTCCGAACCACAGCTTCGGATTCTAGTTCGGAAATCTTTTTCTTCGGGACAAGAGTGTTGGCGGCTAAAACCCATCGACAATAGAGAAAAGTCAAAAGAATATCAGGCTCAGCAACAGGCAAACTAAATTGAGCTCCGGTACATCCAGCAACATTCCAGAACCAAGCTCGTACTCCATCAATGAGGCCTCCGTAGTTTATCAACCACTTATTGGGATTCCCGACGTACAGTTGATCGTAGCCGAATTGTCGCGCAAAACGGTAAGGAAAATAAGGCTCGATCCTGCAAAGGTTCTTCGATCGGAAAACATTATAACCTGGTCGAATGTTCATAAGCCAATGAAAGCTAACCATGTTGAGAGAAGTCCTGTTGGCCCCAGGTATTTCCTCATCAATGAGCGTGTCGTTATATGCACCAGAAAATCGAGGGAAACACTTATAGAACTCCCAGCACTTGGCATTCTTGAACTGCCTCACCCGTTCAGTCCACGATCGGGAAGGATATAACCATTTACATCATTCTAAAAGCTGCAATAAGGGGATTTCTGGGTCAGACACGTCAGGTGCTGACATCATATCCGCCCGATGGAGAACTAGCCACATCATTAAATATGTGTATGACAGCTCAACGCTCGACAAGGGAATCTTGATTGAAGGCTCAGCACCCACTTTTGTAAAAGTGGTGGCTAGGATACGCAAGCCGCTATGAAGATCAGCAATCATGGCGGAGAGAAGAGATAACCTACCTACGACGGCTAATTGCACGGCGGGAAAGAGAACCTCAAGAGGAAGCGCCTCGGAAGATTGATGCGGCACTACACATTTTTTTAGCCATATGGTCAGATAATCAGAAAGAAGAGTCGCAGGCTTCATTCTCTTAGTGGATTGCCATAAGAAAGTGCTGAATTTGGTGCCTCTAAGAAAACCGCCTTCAGACGACTCAGTTCTATAAGACTGGGCATTAATCTTCGTAATCAGCCCATTAACGTCAGAAGGAGTCAGAATCGGTGATTCACAGACAGCTTCACCGGTCGAGCTCTCGAGGTTCTGAAACAGGTAGTCGGCGAACTGTTTCAAACTGACCCGAGCGGCTTTCTTACTCTTTACTTCGATCTTGGCTATCGCTATTTGGTAGTGACAAGTCAATTCCCAGAGAATGTCATAAGCGGGAGAGCCGGCCTTCTTCATCTTCATAAGCCGACGATTGTTGGGAAAGTATTCTTGATAAGGAGTATTCCCCAATGGCAATCCGGATACCTTCATCATTTCATGGAGCGGAAACCCTAACTCCCCATACTTGGTAAGAAATGTATTGGTCTCCGGGATATAAGACTCGAACAAAGCAAGAAAGTGGTCTACACTCACTGGGATACCATACATGCTGGCTCGGATCGGGACGTGTAACCCCAAGTTCTTTAGCTCTTGATCCCAACGATTGAGTACGTAGTCAGTCATCCTAGCCCACCATTTGTCCTGAAGAGAGTGAACCCATCCATAACACCTGAATTTTGGAATGGGAAGTTCTCGGCCAACCCGAGCGAGCCTATTCTTTACCGTGTTGGCCCTTATCATCAGTTCGTTCTGGGGCCCGCTATCTGGTCCAAATATTCCCGGGTGTAGACCACGAATATTATGCCTACCGATGGAGCCAGGAGCGTTAATATCTTTACCAATGAATCCACAATGGATGCGCTCATGGTCTTCTGTCAGGTGCCATGTCATTTTTCTCCGAACCGCCAAATTCCTTAACTGCAGAAGTGAATATTGTCGAGGGAATGGAGGAAGGAATAAAAAAGCACCTTCGTGTTCATTCAACCAGATTTCAGGGCCACGGCAAAGATTGTCTGGATCTTCTACCGAATCTCCGAACAGATAATCGGGCTTCTTCAACGGTTCGGTAGAATCTCGGGTTGGAGTTAAAGGTGAGTCGGGAACGCTGTCATCACAATCCTTATTAAACTGACGGGCTTTCTTAACCAGGAATTCGCCGTTGAAAGAGGCATGAAGGGTACTGCTCTGTCCAGGGTCCTCTCTATCAGAGAAGGCTACAGAAGGAAAAGGAACTGCAAGAAGAAAATTTGAAGATAGTTGAATAACAAAGGGTTAACAAGACCAAAACCCCCGCGCTAAGTGGCCGCGGCAATTGTTACTGCCGTGTGTTACCGCGGCAGCACGAGCTGCCGCGATAACTGACGATGACCCTGGTTTCAAAAGGAACGAGGTTTTGAGCCAAGTTCATAATTTTGGCTGTGGTACTTATCTTGATTAAACAAGATATGTATTTTGCAGCGTCAATCCTCTCAATGGAGGATGTCAACTCTTCCCGGATGCCCCTCAAAGGGGGCAAGCGAGGTTATACGTACAAAGAATAGTAATTTTGAAAAGGGGAAATGTAAAAAAAAACTCACCTCCGAAAGAAGTAGCAGCGGCCTCCACCTCCTCTGACTCCTGAGCCACTGATTTGGCTTTGGGAACCCTAGATCTCTTGGGAGACATGATGGGAACTGGTCCAAGGAAGAAAAAGTTAGGGTTTTGGGTGAAATTCCAAGCAGAAATCGAAACAGAACTCTAAAATACCATACATAGGTTCGGCCTTACCAGGAATCAAGAAGAATCAAGCCCGAAAAAGGAAAAGACCAAAGAAAATCTCAGATTTGAGAAGAGGATCCGAAACCCTAGATCTTGCTAAGCAAATAACACCCAAATATGAAGAAGTGGGAAGGGGAAAAGCCAGAAAAATCCCTTTATAGGGTTTTAGGAGAACTTTCGAACTCAGAGAAGCGGGGAAGAATGACCCGAAAAGGCCCAAAGTTGGTCTTATAAACCCGTCAAGCCGAAGCGGTGCGCGGCACTCTACGCTGTCGCGCTCGAGCGCGGCAGTCTATGTTGCCGCGCTCAAACGCGACAGTATAAGCTGTCGCGGCGGTTAACGCACAGTAGTCCACTTTGACATGCGGAAGCCCTGTACATGCATGATAATTCTTCGACGTTTAAACATATACATCTAGTGCTGTATTTGGAATACAGACCCGAACACTCCAATAGAGTATATGAGTATAAACTGATTCTCCAATTTTCAACAACGGTTCCAATTCAAGACTTCGACAAAGGCCATGCGATAAACGCAGCGTCGGAGAAATCTTAGCTATTCTACAAAGCACTGAGTAGGCTAAAAGATGAAGAAGTCAAGGATTGAAGCCATTCACAGACCATTTTACGCAATTTCCTCAACAAAGAACTGGAGAAATTACAGGGAAAGCTTATCATATCCAAAGTGTCCCAGACTCTTCTCTAAAGAAATGATGAGTCTGAGATACTTTGGAGGCGGTATCTGTAGGCGTCAAAAATGTCTAAAGGTATCCAAATACCACTCAAAATGACATGGAAGAATAATTTACACGTCATCAGGTAATGCATAGTGGCGCGACAGAACATGGTGTCGCGGCTAAGGCGTGACAGCCTATGGTGCCGCGGCTAAGGCGCGGCAGCTTGTAGTGCCGCGGCATAGGCGCTGCAACTTAGGGCGCCGCGGTTGTTCTAGAGGAGTGCTGTGGCGGTTACAGGGCAGTTATACGATGGTTTCTGAAGTCCACGTGGCGACATATCAGAAATAGAACGTGTGCTGACGTGGACAAACAGTTAAAACCATGAAAAAAATGGTTAAAGGTCGTGAAAGAGCGGTTTCAAGCACGATGGAACGTGCTGGCAACTGCCTCTTTGGCCGCGGCAGCCTATACTGCCGCGCCAATAGCCGCGGCAGTGTAGACTGCAGCGGCCAAAGAGTAATCACTTGGGCAGTTATTTTGCCCCATGTTCGCTGTGGTGCACTTCTACCCCTATAAATACCCCCCTATATACGAAATAAAGGACAGAGAGCAGATTGGAGCAGAAAAGGCTTGAGCTTTTAGAGATTTTGAGGAAGAAAGAGAGAATTTTTACCCTTTGACAAGCATCATTTGGTGATTCCTAGAGATCTAGCTCAGACTTGATCTTTGGAAGAGTGAACATCTTACATCGATAAGATATTCGCTTCAAATCCCTACTTCGATAAACAAAGGAAGGATCTCAAAACAACCTCACGATCTTCGAATCGGTGGTCCACGAGCCAAAACACTCCCGGCACAGGCAAAGTCCCACGAAAGCAGCAGTTGATAGACAACTTCTGTGTTATTTTCTCGAGAGTTGTATTTTCTTTTATTTTCATTGTAATTTCTTGTAAACAAATTAAAGTTTCAATGGAATCAACAATGGAATCAACTTTCGCTGAAAACAATGTATTCGGTGATCAATGCCGAGCATTTGAAGTTGTTCGAGCCTCCATTGCTGGATGATGAAGGTGACGACAAGGTGATCTTACCGCATGTTGAAGACTTGTGGTTTGATAGAGAAGAGCCGCTGAAAGAAGATTGTATTTTGGAGCGGAAAACGACCACGACGAGGCGGGGGACGAAGAAGTCGTTTCTCATTAGATGTTAAGGTCAGGTTCCTAGCAAGGCTAAGTGGTTCAACAGGGAAGGAGGAGCTCGCGAGTTTCCTCAGCTGAAGTTCTAACTTGAACGAGACTTTAAGTTCCTAAAGGAGGGACCCATGATACTGGTGTATCTTCTCTTCGGAACTTAGCAATCCTCATGGGAGCTTGAGGATAGATGATTCTCATGGTAGCTTGAGAATAGAGGTGTAAGATAGCACAGTGGAACACAGGTTGAAGCGTGGAACGAGACGGCGAATCGAAGAATCGAAGCATCTAGTTTTCAGCCCGTGAGTCGACTCATAACAGTCATGAGTTGACTCATCAGGTTGAGTCGACTCATGCATGTCATAAGTCGACTCATGAAACTCAGCCGTTTTGTCAAAAGTCTCTTACCAGTCGACTCATCACTGTATGAGTCAACCCATGTGTCATGAGTCGACTCATGACTGTCATGAGTCGACTCACGAAGCCCAGCAGGTGTTGACATAATTTTTGACCAGTCGACTCATGACTGTCATGAGTCGACCCATATGACATGAGTCAACTCATACATGCACGTGAGTCGACTCATCGATGGTTTCCTGGTTCGTTTGGGTTTCTGTCTGCACGAATTTTTGTGGGGTTTGGGCTTGGTTATTTACGACTTTGCCATTCACGTTGTTCCACATATAAAAGTGATTGTTTTAGGGTTTTAAAACAATCAGGAGAGATTAGATTGTATTGGGAGAATTGAGAGAGATTGTTCTTCAATTCTAGTGAGATTGTGAGAGATTGTAAGTTATTTTATTCTCATAATCTAGAGAATGTATTTTCCTTCGCCACCACTGAATTGTTCTTATGTTCTTGTTATTTTCTTCTCAACCCACCTTTGATAATTCCGTGATCAAAGGTGCTCGCACAGCGACTCGTATCATATAAACATGAATTTTTTGGCTCTTTACCATAATATTTATTGCCTCTCTTGTATATTGCAAACAACATAAATATCTCCACTTGGTTTTCCTAATGATGACCTCAAAGCTGAAATCTGAAAGTATACAGAGAAAGAAATTGTAAATCAATACGGCAGGTATGCTTGTTTTTGAGTATCCTTATGTCACTTTCAGGAAGGAAAAAACCACAATTGATACTGCTAGATCATGGTTTATACAAAGATCTTGATTTTCAAACCAGGACGAATTATGCAGCCCTTTGGAAGGTGCCCTTCATGCTGATTCCTGAAGTTATCTTACTTTTATTGTCTTGATCTTTATCTATGACACATGTTTCTACTTCCAGGCTCTAGTTTTTGCTGATGTTAAGGCAATTAAAGAATACAGTGTAAAGCTTGGTGCTGGTGAGGATCTATATGTTTTATTTGCTGGAATACTTACAATGAGGCCATGGAACAGAATCATTAATCCTTCTGTGGATCACTTGGTTTTGGAAGGGTCAAATGACGATCGTTCAGAGCTGCAGGTATCTCTCCAATATCTACTAGGGACATTTCTGAATATGCAAAAAATTTGAATTGTGATCTTCACACTCTTTAGGGCTTGTTTGGTACAATGATAAAGGGCATTAAAGTTTATCTGGTAAAGTTTCTTTTGACTTCGTCAATATTTGGTATCATGTTAAACTTTCACCAAGGTTAAAAGTTTAACATATGAGATAAACTTTTACCAGGTGGTTGTAACGGGGTATGATAAGAAGGGGTGAAAGTTTAAGCTTGGTTTATTTGGCCATGTGGAATTACAAACAATCCTCAACAAAGTTTTAGAACTTTCAAAAAGCTTCCTAAAGTAACAAATATTCCCTGTAAACTATAAAACTACAAATAACCTCCTCACCAATTCTAAAACTATAAAAAACACCTCGTAAAAAGTTAAAAAAATTACAAAACACCCTCAAACATTCGGACTTACACCTTAAAAATTCAGAACCTGTAGACTAGCGCCTGAAAGTTTATGAAATTTGCAGAAAACACCCCGAAGGCTTTGAAAATTGCCAAAACACTCTTGTAATTCAAAATTTTCAAAACAACCAGAAAATTCTAAACCTACAAACAATTCACTGTAAATCTATGACTAACAAACAGCCCCTTGAAAAAATTGTGGAATTTGCTGAAAACACCTTGAATGTTCTATAAATTACAAAAAAACACCCTAAAAATTCAAAATTTATAGAAAGCACCCTGAGAATTTTAAGCCTACAAAAAGTACACTGAAAATATATAAATTAGAAAACCCTCTAATCAATTTTGGATTTGCAGAATAAACCCTAAAAGTTTTAAAAACCGCAAAAAACACCCTCAAAATTCAAATTTAAAAAAACACCCAAAAATTTCAAACTTGCAACCAGTACACTAAAAATATATGAAATTCAAATAGCCCTCTAAAACGATTATGATTTTGCAGAAAACAATCTAAAAGTTTCAAAATAAAAAAAAACAACCTAAAGATTCAAAATTTTCAAAAAAAAACCCTGCAATGGTCAAATCTACGAACAATAGACTGGAAAATCTATAAATTTGAAATTTGCTAATAAAAACCCTAAATGATTAGAAAATTGCAAAAAACCCCTCAAAAATCAAAATTTACGGAAAACCTGATTCTAAGTTTTTATCTTTCCGGGGTGTTTTTGTAAATTACAAAAAAATTTAAAGGGGTCTGTTTGTCACTCCTAAATTTTCAATGTATCATTTGTAGAATTGAAATCTTTTAGATGATTTTCATTAAATTTGAATTTCTACGGGTGTTTTTGCGATTTTTAAAACTTTCAAGGTGCTTTATGCAAATTCCAAATTTTTAGGGGGTTGTTTGTAATTCCTTTATTTTGAGTATATAGTTTGTTGGTTCGAAATTTTTAGGGTGTTTTTGTAAATTTTTTAACTTTAGGGTGTTTTTTGCAATTCTCAAAACTTCTTGGTGTTTTCTAAAAGTTTGAGATTTCTAGTTTTCTTTGTATGGTTTGAACTTTTCAGGTTGTTTTTAAATTTTATATTTATTGAGGATGTCTTTTGTAGTTTCAGAATTGTTCGTAATTTTCTATTTGTTAGAGGATGCTTTTTGTTATTTCAAATTGTGCAGGAGGCTTTTTGTAATTTTGAGTTGTGCAAGAGGCTTTTTGTAATTGTCAGATTTTAGGGTGTTTGTAAGTTTAAATTTTTATGGGGCTTTTAGTAAGTTTGGAATTTTAGGATAGGGTTGGCTTCATGATATTGCAACGACTAAAGTTGTTGCAACAGTATGTTAGTTCATCAAATATTCCTCCTTGCAACATTTGGCTTATTTAATAATATACTAGTAAATGCACGTGCTTTGCGCGTAAACATACATGTAAGTTTGAACTTTTTATTGAATGGTAAAATTATGTGTTAATAAGTAAAATTGTATAATAAGCACTGTTATAAATAGCGGTAAATAGCTCCGCAATAGCGGCGCTAATAGCGTTAGCGGTCCCTTCCCGCGATGCTAACGCCCGCTACGCTATCGCACTATAGCGGTGACATATTGCGGAATATGTCTGTTCGTAAAAACGGCCAATAGTGTGTCATAACGGTAAATAGTGAGCGATTGTATTCGAAATTTGCTTTTGGACTGCTATTTAAAAACGGTTTGAGGCTTATTTTTTTAAAATTAAACTCAACCCTTGATCATTGCATTCCACCGTCTCCTGTGATTTTTAGCATACTCCCGTCACCTCTCATAGCCTCTGGCACATACCTTGATACTTTTTCTCACCTCCTTCACCGTGAGCTCCTCTTTGGGCAGTCCTATCACCGCTAAGCTCTTCTTCTCTAAGACGATAACTTTTTGACTCCTCCAGTCATCTTCGATATTACATGATGGTTACATATCTATTTCATATTTAGGATCTCTTTAAATCATCTAATATGTACTTTTAGATTTCTTAGATTTTTTTAATTTTTTAGTATTTATACATATCAAAATTAGACCGCTATTTGACTTTGCGTTTTTACCGTTATTTTACCACAATAGCCCGAAATAGCCTTAGCAATGCCTTACCGTTACGCGACGCTATCCGCTATCGATAACCTTGATAATAAGATTGCTTAAAAGAAATGTATGAATTAATTATTATTATGTAGCTATTGTAATTGAATGTTTTTTTTTATAATGATTGCCTATTGCTAACCTTTTCTTAAATAAGTCTCCAAATCAGCAATTATTCTTAAATAAGTCTGTCAAATCTATATGTTCTCTTAAATGCTCCTTTAGCTTAAAAGTTGTTAACTCTAAATGAACTAAGCTACATTGCTCTTGCTAGCTTTTTCGTAATGTCCCTTAGATAGTTACACTAAACCCTTATGAATTTTTAGTCTCTATGAACTTTCAAAATCACACTAAAGTCCTAATAATTTTTCTGTTTCAAAGAAAACCTATAATAACTTTCTAATTTTTACAGATAACTTCTATAAATAGAAACATAAAAGACATTTTGAAAGTTATTTGGGGGTGGTGTAATTTATCTAAAAGATGTTGGAGGCATTCTATAAAAGTTGTTTGGGATTTAGTGTGATTTTAAAAGTTTGTAGAGTCTATTACTTGGAAAATGCAAAAAGTTCATGGGGGTTTACTGTAATTTTCCTTATTTAATATTATAATTCTTAGTTCATACAATACTATTAAAATAATTATATTACCTATATACTATAAAATCTTTATCTAATTTAAAATTTTTAATTATGCTCTTAAAAAATATAGTTTTATAAAATATTTACCTATATACTATTATTTTAATTATTTTATTATAATTCATAAATAATTATTATAATAATAATTTAATTGGTTACTATTAATAATTGTGTATACTTATTTTATAAATTATTTTATAATTTATTGTTGAACAATTAATAGTTATAATATTATTGATAATTATAATTATTTAGGAAGGTGAGGAGGTGCATAATTAATAAGTGGTTATATTTATTTAATGAAAGATTAATTAGAGATAATGACATAATTAGATGTTATCAAAATTTGAGAGGGCAAAAAAGGAATTTAAAAGTTTTAACACCCCAATTCCCTTTTTATAGTGGTATAGATATAGATGTAGATGTATATTGGCTAACAAATCTAACTATTATCTAGGTCTTGCATCCCTTATTCCATAATGTTTAGTGGTTTCTTGTTTTCTTTACAGATGTATGCTTCCCAATATTTTCCACAAATCTCAGAGTTGCTAAGGAGATTACCACGTGTAATCTTGTTACTGCTTAAAACAAACGATTGTTTACGAGCCGTCAGTCACACACTGGTAAGTTGCATGCTTTTTGCACATAAGCAAATAGAATGCCAATATTGCATGCATGATGCCAAAGGATGGATAGGGAGAAATATGGATGCAAATATTTATAAGGCCATAAAAGTCAATAAATTTATTCATCTTTTGCTACAACCTACACCTGGTACTTTCTATAAAAGCTTTAATGTAGCAATAGATTGGCGATATCTTGCATAAATTTATGTCTTCCAAGTGCCATTGTAGTGCGTATGTCTCCTCAAGCAACAGAATGGTTTTATCTTTTTCTTAATACAACCTGCGCCGAATACTCTTTATGTAAAGGCATTAGTATGGCAATGGAACGGTGATATTTTGCACAAATTTATGTCTCAGAAGTGAATCGGGGAGTCTTATGTCCTGCATCATTTACTATATCGTTTCCTCAAGTGTTTGTACAAATAAAATGTTTTCACTTTTCAGTTTAGATTCCTTTTCTTCCCTTGGAAAATTCCACCTTAGATGCCTTCTTGTGGACTATTTTGACAGTTGAAAGGGCCTTGTGTTGAAACCTTTTTGATTACTGCACGAGTCTCATCTGAAGTCGCTGCGGAGAGCAAAAACCTAGGGCAGAAGAGGGCTATATTGTCAGGGCTAAGCAGGTTATGGGAGCGGATGCTGCTTGAAGCTCGGTTTTTCGGCATGAGAATGGCTTTGTGGGTTCTACAGTTTAGAAAGGCGTTGTCTGGATGAAAGCTCAAAGCTGGGAGTCACATGGTTATCTTCTGTGCATACATCTTATTCTTGCTCCTCTCAGATTTATATTATGCTGTGTGATAGTTGGTACCTTGCTGTAATCAATTTATTTTACATTTCATGCATATTCATCTTTCCATGACTTTTGGATCAATTGATCGACTCGGGAAGTAAGATATTAAATAAAAATCTCACATTCTTATTCTTATTGTGTTATATGGGCCTTATAGACGGAAGATATGTCATCTTGCGTTGCGGGTATTCTTGACTGGTGGCGTGGTTGTGACTGAGCAGCGGGGCGGGCTCGGGAAAGACTCCGAGACTGGGTCTTGTAAAGTCCAGAGTTAATCCCCCCGCAAAAGATCACTCTACTGCACGAGAATATCAATCTAAAACTTTCAATATCAAAAATAAAAAAATAAATAAAAAGTATAAATATCGATACAAGGCTAAATAAACAAGAAAAACCTCAACTTGAAAACCTAGCCAACATCAAAAAAAAAAAAAAAA
>BQKN01061414.1:172899-184301 GCA_022839385.1 Asparagus kiusianus | reverse complement strand
CTAGCTTGTATACAGCCAGTTCTAGCTTCTATCTTGCTAGTTCTAAACCCAACAAGGGTTTTTTACATGCACACTTATTAATTCTTACTTCTACGTTAGTTCTAGCTTCTATTACCCTAGTTCTAGCTTGTATACAACCAGTTCTAGCCCACATCTATATTAGTTCTAGCTAGTTCTACCTCTAATTCATCTTAGTTCTAGGCTCTTGGGAACGGAGAAAAGCTCCTCTGATAATTATATTTTTTATAATTTTATACCCTCATTATCTATTTTATATGAATAAATATACCATTAATAATTGTTGTTAGATTAGTTTGCACATAAATGAATGAAAATATAAATAAATATTATTAAATGTAAAAACCCCTCAAAATCTCTCTTCTATATTTTTGTAGCATTTTAGGAGCACATTGAAGCAAAAAGCCAATAGAACCGGACTGCTGGACTTGGTTGTAGAGGCTTGGAATTTCAAAATCAAACGTGGTCTTGGATGCAAATAGTTGGAATGAAGTGGGCTTTTATGCAAAGATTACAAAACCGGACCTGCGGACTTGTTGATTGCTGCAAACATGTGGGCCGACTGCTGAATTGTCTTCATTGAACTTGATTTAATGGACCGGAGTTGGGCTTTTGGATTTTAATCACATGAATTGGCTTTTAACATGAATGGGCTTTTGGATTTTAATCACATGAATTGGCTTTTAACATGAATGGGCTTTTGGATTCTTGATGAATCGGACTTGTAGCTGAAAATCAAATAAATGCTGCAGACTATATTTTGATTTTAATCAAATGAAGACCGGACTTAGTTTTCAATCTTGTTTGCTGCAGAATTTTCTTCATGGATGCAAGATGGGCCGGTTGTTGATTTTCTCAAATGAAATGTGGATTGAATGGGCCATCAAGCAATCTTGAATTCTTCATGGACGAGCTGCTCTTGATTTAATTTTGAAAATCAAATAAATCATATGGGCCTCTTATGGTTGGGCTAGAGAAGAACAAAATGATAATTCAAAGGTGGAGATTGTTGCTTGGGGCTCAAGACAAATCCAATGGCTCATATTTATCGATGATTACTATAAATAGGGGTAGAGAGTGAGGGGTTAAGGGAGTGAAAATTTTTGTAACTCCTTTTGGAGAGGATGACTACTCTTAATTAAGAAGGCCTTCCAAAATTATAGTTTTTTGTTGTAATTAATAATAATAATTTTTTTCCCACTTCAAATTTTTCTCTTCTTCTCTTTGTTGGATGATGAAGATGAAGATGAAGATGAAGAATTATTTGAAGGTTTGCATTTCTCTTTTATTTTTTTTATTGCTTATTAGTTTAGATTTATTTCTATGCTTGTAATTAGATTTTATTTTCTTGTTAAATAGCCAAGAGGTTAGAACCCTCTTGCCTTAGATTTATTTCATGCTTATAGAGTAGATTTATTTTCTTGCATTTAATTCTTATAATTTTATTTTGTAGTTTAGATTTTGCAATTTATTTTGTAGTTTAGATTTTACAATTTATTTTGTAGTTAGATTTTAATTTCTTATACTATTCACCTTGAGGCTAGAACCCTCTTGGGTTTAGTTTTTCTTTTTGTTTATTTTTATTTTGTTTGATTCACCTTTAGGTTAGAACCCTCTAGAGAATCACCCTCTTCTAAGAAGTGGGTTCAATTTTAGATTACCCATATCTATAATTGAATCCACCATCTTTAATTTCTTGTATTTTCTTTTATTCTTAAATTTTATTTTTGATTTGTTTCTCAATTTTATTTATTCTTCTTTCTTGCCTTATTAATCATATTTATTCTCAAACACATTGATCTACACACTATCACTCTCATTATCTCTCCACAATCACATTCACTCATCACTCCTATTTGTCACGCACACAAAATAAGAACCAATTTTATATTTTCTCCTACAAAACACCTTCCTCGTGGGATCGATATCTTTATACTATAACTTGACACGGTTGTGTACTTGCAACCTTTTTGGTACATGTTTATGCCGCATCAAGTTTTTGGCGCCGTTGCCGGGGAAGGTGCTTAAGTAGGTTTTAATTATTTTGGTTCTTTAACTTGAGTGTTTTTTGTGAAGGAAACGCTTGGAGCTTGAAGATCGCGGATTAGAGAGCTAGGATTTGAAGATTTGCTTTCGGGTAAGTCCTCTTTCTAGTTTTTAATTCCACCCTTTTGCTACTTCTTCACAATTAGAGACAATTAGGACTTAAAAAAAATTTACTTTTTGTTGACCATAATAAAATTCACCCTCCACTTTGACATTTACTAACAAGATAATAAATTCAAACAAATTCCCCCTTCTCATTTGTTTGATTGTTAACCCTAATTAAAAAAAGATTTTTTTTCATCCTTTTTAGTTGCTTTTAATTCATAGGGTTGCATTTCATATTGATAGTAGGAATTCACCAAGTGATTTGAGCATCTTGATTTGGCACACACTTAAAAATATTTTTAAGGGCAAAACCCCATAATCAAGATAAGGTGAGGGATTTCATCACCCTTTCCTTGGCCCAAAAATCACTAATTCCTCACTACACCACCCAAGCCTAATAAAACTCATTAGACGTTGGCCCCTAAGGATTCGAGCTCAATAAGGAACAAGAAATCCTTAAGTGAACCGGTTTAAGTTTTCTCAGATTAGTTGGTGTCTAAGGCAAGGTTTAGGGGTTGCGTTAAGCGCTCCGCAAGGAAAGAGGTACTTAATTGATCTTTGATCACCCTCTAGTACTATCCTTATCTGGCTAACTACCTGGATAAAACTTTGATCTTTTCACTGTAGGAGTTTTTGGTTAGGAGCTGGTCTAGTGAATTAGGCTAAACCCTAGAATTAGAGTGATTGAAAAGTGATTGCTTTGATTTGTTTTAGTTAGGATTTTTCTTTCTCTTTTTCTTCTCATAAAAAAAAACTAATTATGGCATTTCTCTTCATTCCTCTTCTACTCTACTTCTCCTTATCTTTCTTTTTTTACTTTTTTTCTTTTTTTTCTTCTAGCTAATAGATTAATGCTCTGTGCGTCTCGGCCAGGACGACGAGCTTGAGAAAGCTCTTAGTTTTAGAGAGAGGTGAGAGAGAGAGAGAGAGGAGATGAGAGAGAGAGATGATATGAGTGCTGGGTCAGAGAGATTGAGGAGAGAGGATAAGGATAATTTGAGAATTTTAGTTTAGCTGGCATGTAATAATTGATAAAAAGGAGCTGCAGTACAAAGTGGCACACTTCAAGGGGCTGATCCACATGGGGGAAACTGTGAGGGGCCTTGTCACATGAAGTTTCTACTTTTGGCGTCTGGACACATTTTTCCCTATTTTTTAACTTTTATTGAAGTCCGGGATCAAACCAAGCAGCCTATAGAAGCCAAAGAAATAAGGATCCAATATGAAAAGAAATCAAGTCAAAAATCATATTTAGAATGATTAGCCACAAAGAAATGACAATATCTCCCAATCCGAAAGACGAAATTTAACATATAATATATGAAAATTGCCTATCTCGATGAGGCAGAGCTATGTGAATTTTTAAAATTATAATTTTAATCGGTTGGTCAACCGATTGGCCAAGCGATTGGTCAACCGATTCATCTATAACTAATTTGTTTTATAAAAAAGATTTAATCCTTGGACCCTAAGTAAAATCTAATGGCTCTAGTTGTTTACTATATGCTATAAATAGGGGTAAATGGTGAGGATTTGAGTGTGAAATTTTTTGTAAAAACTCCATTTGGAGAGGAAAGTTACTCTTAATTGTGAAGATCTTCTAAAATTGAAACTTTGTTACAATTAATAAAAGAATTTTTTGCCTCTACATATTTTCTTTTCTTCTCTTTATTTGTTGATGAAGATGAAGATGAAGATAGGAGATTTGCCTTCAATGGGCTAGAACCCTCTTGTAATGTAAAATTTTCTTTTTCTTTTATTTTTGCTTAGATATTCATGGTTTAGGATTTTTTTTTTTTGGTAGATTAGATTTATTTTGATGCATTGTAGAATAGATTTTCTTTCATATTTTTATTTTTGTATTATTTCCTTGTATTTTTATTTTGTAATATAGATTTATTTTCTTGTATTTTCTTGTTGTAGTTAGATTTATTTTATGTTCATAGTTTAGATCTTTATTTGTATGTTCTTATTCTTAGTTTTGTTGTTAGTTTTTTTTATTTGTATTTTATTCTCTTTCTTTCATACTCTCTAGTTTAGATTTTATCTCTTCATTTCCCAAAATGTGTAACTAAGATTTTGTAGGAATTCTAGAGTTGTATGAAACTAGTTTGATTTTTTTATGAATTGTGAATTGCTCCTTTATGCTTAAAATGGTCATATTTAGGATAATCAACTAGAAAACTAATTGGTAGAAGAAGAATTTAATAATTTATGCATATCTTAAGTTGTTTGATAGGTTATGCTTATGAATTCTAGAAATTAATATCTAGTTATTATTTTTTTATGAATATTACTTTTACTTAGATGATAATTTGATAGGTTATGCTTTCCTTAAAAGTGGTTTGATAGTCTATGCTTAATAAGTCTAAAGTAAAATATGGTAAAAAGAGAATAGTACATAAATCCTAAGTGAAATTGACTAGTGGATTCAAATCTAGATTTCTCGTTTCTCTAATTATTTTCCTCCATCTTTTACTTGTGATTCTCCTCTTTATTCTTAATTTTTTTATTTGTTTCTTATTTTTCCCTAATTTCTTCTACCCTCCTATTCTAATTTTGTTTTATTTGTGAATAATCACACTTTCCTTATAGCTCTTCACAACCACATTTATCACTCTTAATTGTGTGGGTTAGAAACCGATTTAGATTATCTCCTACAGCACTTTCCCCGAGGATTCGACATCTTTTATACTATAACTTGATAGTTGTGTACTTGCAACTTAGATTTTATTTACCCCCTAACAAAATTGCTTTTGTATGTTTACGGGATGATCTCAAGGTTGTAGATAAATTTTTCAAAGAGTGTCCTGCTTGCTCTGGAAAACAATTCAAGTCTTCAACAACAATTCGCAAATATGATGAATTGTAAGTGAAGAATTTTCAATTACTTAGGAGTTCCTTTAAGACTTATTAAATTACATAAAGAGGATTGCACTCCATTATTTAATAAAATCGAAAAAAATAATCTTTGTGGAAATGAAAAACTTTGTCAAGAGGGGGTAGGTACTGGTTCTATTAAATCATGTTCTCTTATCTATGCCCATGTTTTGGATGGCCTTCTTCTAATTCCATGTGTGGATTTGTGAAAGAATGGATAGAGTTATGATCTGGTTCTTTGAAGAGCAAAGGAGTATCTAATCTTATCAATTGGGAGACTGTGTGCCAACCAAGAAGTAACAGAGGCCTGGGTGTTCTAAATTTGAAAGTGATGAAATAAAGCTCTCTTAGGAATTAGCTAAATAATGATTATATTTTATGAAAAAATATCATTGAGAGGAAATATTACATCTCTGAATTTTTTTATTTAGAATCATTTGTCTGTGTCATATTTCTGGAAAGAGATTCTTGAATTTGTTGGCAGTTTCTTGATTAATACTGAAGGTCAAGTTAGAACATGTAAAAATACATATTTTTGGTTAGATAACTGGAATTGAGATTGTGCTTTGGCTTCTGATTTCCCTAAATTATTCCATCTACCTCAAGATTCTTTTGCTACTGTTCATTCCTAGAGAGAGTATGTTGGTCGGAATTGGAGATGGAAACCAGAGGCAACTTCCAAGGGATTTGGTGTTCAAGTATTTGAAATTGACGCAATTGCTGTAGAGATTTTTTTTTTCAAAATGATACAGATAGAAGAATTTGGAGATGGTTTGCTTTTGGAATTTTCTCTACCAAATCATACTATCTTTTCCTTGTTGATAGAGGCTTTGAGAGCTTCATATTCTGATATTTAAAAAATAACTACACCTCTGAAAGTTTAGATGCTGCTCTGGTTGGCTTTACTAGAAAAATTAAACACTAAAGATAGAATCATTTGTAAAGGAGTGGTGGTAGATTCTCTGTGTGTGATGTGTGGTCAGGTTGATGAGTCGCATAAGCAGTTATTCCTTGAATGTAGGATGGCTCAAGCAATGTGGTTATCATTGGGATATAAATTCTGTTTCTCTACTTACCCTCATGATTGAGCTTTGGCATTGGAGGAAGCTAGCTCTAAGGAAAGATGTTAAAAAAATCTTTTAAATATTTCTTGTGTGCTACAATCTGGTGTATATGGATTGAACAAACAGAAATTTTTTTGAGCATAAACACAAGCATTCTCTCGAGATACGACAAGCTATTTATTATTTTGCTTCTTTTTGGTCAGGGTGCTATAATCAAGGGAGAGTTGATGCTGAAGGCCATATACAGATGCTAGACAATGCGGTAAGCAATAAGGAAGAACCAAGTTTTGTGTTAGTTCACGTTGTTGGTGTTGCTGGAAGCAGGGCTTGATGCCCTATTGACCTTTTTGTTGTGGATTGTAAATTTTTTTTTTTTTTGAAAATGTAGCTGAGGTGGTTCTCATGGTCTGTATGTGTAAAAAGATACTTCAACAGTTTCAGAATACACTACATAGTTAGGGATGTACTCTATTATATGTAACTTGTAGAAAGAGATAATAGAGAGAGCAAAACCCTAACTTTTTTTATTTAATTTATTCAGAGACTATATATATATATATAGTCATACAAATAGGGGTATGGTTAACGGGTCACAGCCCATTAACCCAATACCCATTAGACTTAATCTAACACTCCCCCTCAAGCTGGAGCATAAATATCCACTATGCCCAGCTTGTCACATATAGTAGAAAACACCTTTGAAGAAGTAGCATTGGTAAGAATATCAGCAAGTTGTGGTGAGGATGGAGTGAATATGAGACACACTATCTTCTTCTCCCAAGCATCTCTGACAAAATTACAGTCAACTTCAATATGTTTTGTCCTCTCATGAAATACAAGATTCTGTGTAATGTAAATGGCAGATTGGTTGTCACAATACATAGGTATAGGTTCAGGTTGAACAAAACCAAGTTCTGTCATAAACTTTCGTAGCCACACCATCTCACAAGCAGTGTGAGCCATTGCTCTATATTCGGCCTCTGCACTAGACCGTGAAACTACATCTTGTTTCTTGCTTCTCCAAGTGACAAGATTACCTCTAATAAAAGTACAGAAACCTGAGGTTGACTTCAGGTCTCCTATATCTCATGCATAGCCAGCATCAGAGAAAGCAGAAATGTGAGTATGCCCATGCTTCTTATATAGCAATCCCTTACCAGGGTAACTCTTGATATATGCTAAAATCTTCAGAGCAGCTGTCCAATGAACTTCTCTAGGTTTGTGCATAAACCTACTCAGTACACCCACTGCAAAGGTAATATCAGGTCTGGTAACTGTCAAATAGATTAGTTTACCAATCAGTCTTCTGTATCGTCCAACATCATCTAGTAGAGAGGTATCATCACGTCACAAATCAATATTTGCCTCCATTGGAGTGTTTGAAGGTTTGCATCCCGAGAGACCTGCTTCTTCTAATAAATCTAACACATACTTCCTTTGGGACAACAACAGGTCATGCCTTTGATATGCAATTTCAATCCCAAAAAAATATTTTGGCTTTCCCATGTCCTTAGTGATAAAATGATGGTTTAGATACTCCTTAGTCTCTACTAAGGCAACAGAGTCACTCCCGGTGAGCAGAATATCATCAACATAAATGGTTAAAATAACCAAACCAGTTGTTGTGCGTCGAAGAAAGACAGAGTGATCAGAATGGCAGCGTTGGAAACCAACACTAGAAATAACCTTGCTGAATTTTTCAAACCAAGCTCGAGGACTCTGTTTTAATCCATAGATGGCCTTTCTCAGTCTGTAGATAATATTCTCCCCCTGAGCAACATACCCAGGAGGTTGCTCCATATAAACCTCCTCGTCCAAATCACCATAAAAAAAAAGCATTCTTCACATCTAGTTGATGCATATTCCAATCCAGATTAATAGCCAGAGAGAAGTGAATTCGAATGGAGTTGAGACGCGTAACAGGAGAAAAAGTCTCAAAATAATCAATACCATATGTCTGGGTATATCCTTTAGCAACCAGGCGAGCTTTATATCTATCAACAGACCCATCACGACGATATTTCGAGGTATACACCCATCTGCAGCCAACCACGGTCGCTCCAGTAGGGAGAGAGACCAAGTCCCAAGTCCCTCTAGAAAGCAGTGCATTCATCTCCTCATCCATAGCCTGTTTCCAGGCGGGTACTAACAAAGCTTCCTCATGTGACCTGGGTAAAGATATAGTGGACAAGGACAAAGCAAACTGACGAAAGGATGGGGTGAGACGGTCATAAGAGACAAAAAGAGAGAGAGGATATTTTGGACAAGACCGTTTACCTTTACGAAGATCAATAGGAACATCTAAGTCAGAAGAGATATGAGGCTCGACATGAGATGGACCTGCAGCTGGAGAAGAAGAGTCAGCAGGAGCAGAGACAGGTGTATGTACTTTAGGATGATGAGAGTATGTCAGTAGAGGCTTTGGTGCAGTAGCCACTGGAGCAGATACTAGAATAGTAGTGGGAGCCGTAGAAGGTAGTGGTACCTGTGGACTGACGGAGGTAGTGGAACCAGAGGAAAAATATGGGACAGACTCAAAGAAGGTAACATCAACAGAAACAAAATATCTCCTGATGGTCGGATGATAGCACCTATACCCTTTTTGAGTACGTGAGTATCCAACGAACACACACTTAATGGACCTAGGAGATAATTTATCCAAACCAGCAGTCAAATCCTGAACAAAACACGTACAACCAAAAACTCGAGGAATCACAGAAAAACGTTTTTTAGCAGGATAAAGACAGTGGAATGGTATCAAACCATCAAGAACAGAGGAAGGCATTTGATTAATCAAATAACAGGCAGTGAGGACAGATCAGACCATAAGTACTTTGGAATATTCATATGTATCATCAGTGTTCTAGCAACATCGAGAATATGTCTATGCTTCCTCTCAGCAACTCCATTTTGTTATGAAGAGTGAGAGCATGAAGTTTGATGAATAATACCATTAAGAGCACAAAATTTTGAAACATCATTTTTCATATATTCCAAAGCATTATCAGTACGAAGAATACGAACAGAAGTAGAGAACTGGGTTTTTATTTCATTATAAAAAAGTTCAATAACATGCGAGACTTCAGACCTCTCTTTTAACAAATATAGCCAAGTCATGCGAGAGAAATCATCAACAAAAACAATGAAATATCGAAAACCCTTCACAGATGGAACACGACAAGGACCTCAGACATCAGAATGAACTAACTCAAAGGCAAAACTACTGCGTTTATCGACACGACTCTGAAAAGAAGCACGATGGTGCTTACCCAGTTCACATGACTCACAACCTAAAGAAGAAAGAGAACACTGAACAGTAACTACTGATCTAAGTTTCTGTAGTGAAGGATGACCCAGACGCCAGTGCCACAGTAAGGTAGAATCAGGCTGTGCTGCAACAAGACTAGCACCCGACACACTGTCGTCCAAATAGTACATACCTCCTCTCTCATGCCCCGAATCAATCGTCATCCCAGTTGCTAGGTCCTGAAAAACACAATAAGAAGGAAAGAATGTGACTTTACAGTTATTATGCTTTGTAAACTTGCTAATGGATAATAAGCTAACAGGGAATTTAGGAGCATATAACACATCATTGAGTTTCAAAGAGGAAGTAGTATGAACTACTCCAGCACCAAGAATTGGAGAAAGTGTACCATCAGCGATGCGAATAGAGAGACACTTATTAGAAAGATGTAAAGAAACAAAACGATCCTTTATGCCTGTCATGTGGGATGAGGCTCCAGAATCTAGTACCCATGGTTCATGAGGAGAAGCTATGTAAGCATCCATACCTGAAGAGGATGCATGAGTAGCCGAATGACTGTTCTGAGAGAGCTCTAGCTGGCGTAATCTCTCATAATCTGCCTGAGTGATCTGAACAGTAGGAATAGTAGCAGCTGGATTACTAGAAGTAGTAGTAGAAATAGGTGAGTGAGTCGACTCGGCATCGGCTACTTGGGCCCATTGAGGACGACCAAACTTCTCCAAGCACTTCTCAGAAATATGATTGGTCCTCTCACAGTGACCACACTAACGTGAACCCCTATCAGAATTACCATGTCTCCCACTAAAGGAGCCACGTCCTCCCACAGAATCACGACCACGACCATGACCACGACCGCGGCCTCTGCCTCTACTAGAGAACATGGCAGACTGATCCAATGAAGGTGGAGACGGTGCAGAAGTATCAGAAGAAACACCAGTAGAGACCTGCATGACTCTGGAGAATGTAGCAGTCAGTGAGGGGATGGTATCTCCACCCAATATCTGTCCTCGCACCTGGGACTGTAAGGTAGAGTGCAATTTAGAAAGAAACTTGGACACTGCCAAGTCACGGCGATATCCCAACAGCGTTGCCGCATCAGCTACTGCAGGCTGATGCATCTCCAGTTCGTCTATCAGTCCCTTTAACTCACCAAAGAACTCCGGAACTGACCTATCTCCCTGTTTGAACGCAAACAGTCGCTCATAAATCTCAAATACACGGGAATCATTCTTCTCATTTTCGTACATAATCTTCACGCTATCCCACATCTCGTTCGCAGTGGTTAAGAACATAACACTGCTACTAATTTGTGGTTCCGTGCTAGTGAGGAGCCACGTCATAACACAATAATCAGACGAGAGCCAGGAACTGTAAGTAGAATCTGTGGTGGGTGGAGGGGAGGCCAGAAGATGTGGAAGTTTTCTCTGAGCGCCAATGAAGATGCGAAAAGCCTGAGACCAGAGCAGATAGTTTTTACCATTCAATTTTATTATAGTCCCCAAAACTACCTTGGGCGCATAAGTCTGACCAACAGCAGCAGAGGGAGATGTAGAAGAGGAGGAGAGATCTGTTTCCGACATTGTTGCACAGTAGTGATAGGCAGGTAGTAGTCAAATAGCCAGGGCAGTAGTAGAGATCTATTCTTTAAACATAGACTAAGAGCAGATCAAAAAATAGGCAGTAGTAGATAATCGGATCGGATCATATGTGGCCTCGAATCACCTATTCAAGGCCATGGGAAAAAAAACAAAACAAAACAAAACAAAGCGGCACGGTATTGTAGCGGCGTGGTACTGTAGCGATGCGGTACTGTAGCGGCGCGGTACTATAGCGGCGGCGGGGAGAAGCGACGGCGGGGAGAAGAGGTGATGACGGCTAGGGTTTTTGAATGAGGATTTGTGGCGGCTAGGGTTTCATGCTCTAATACCATGTAGAAAGAGATAATAGAGAGAGCAAAACCCTAACTTTTTTTAATTAATTTATTCAGAGACTATATATATATATATATATATATATATATA